>PVLD010006937.1:0-23887 GCA_004027595.1 Dinomys branickii | reverse complement strand
AAAGGAATAAGGATAGGAAAGGAAGAATTCAAACTATCACTATTTGCAGATGACATGATACTATACATGGAGGACCCCACAAACTCCACAAGAAAACTCCTGGAATTAATTGACAAATTCGGCAGCGTAGCCGGATACAAAGTCAACACCCAAAAATCAATAGCATTCGTATTCACGAACAACAAACAGACTGAGAGAGAAATTGAGGAAACCATACCTTTTACAATAGCAAGCAAGAAATTGAAATACTTAGGAATCAATCTAACAAAGAATGTGAAAGATTTATTCAGTGAAAATTACAGCACTCTGAAAAAGGAGATTGAAGAGGATTTCAATAAATGGAAAAACATACCCTTCTCGTGGTTAGGAAGAACTAATATTGTAAAATTGGTCGTACCACCAAAACTGTTGTACAGATTCAATGCAATTCCCATTAAACTACCGTTAGCATACCTCACAGATGTAGAGAAAATATGCCTCAAATTCATCTGGAACCAGAAGAGACCCAGAATAGCAAAAGCAATCCTGGGCAATAAGGACAAGTCAGGTGGAATAACAGTCCCTGACCTGAAATTATACTACAAAGCAAATGTAATAAAATCAACCTGGTACTGGCTAAGAAACAGACCTGAGGATCAATGGAACAGACTGGAAGATGCAACCATAATGAAAAACCCACTCAGCTACCTAATATTTGACAAAGGGGTCAACCAAACCCACTGGAAAAAAGAAGGCCTGTTTAATAAATGGTGCTGGAAAAACTGGCTTGCCTCTTGCCGAAAACTGAAAATAGACCCAAGTCTATCACCATGCAACAAACTCAGGTCAAAATGGATCACAGACCTCAATATTAAAACAGATACTCGAAATCTATTGGAAGAGAAAGTATGTAAAAGTCTTGAAGACATAGGAGTAGGCAGAGACTTCATGAACAGAAATGAAACTGCAAGGGAAACACTTCAAAGAATCAATAATTGGGACCTCATTCTACTGAAAAGTTTTTGTACATCTAAAGAAATCACCAGCAAAGTAAAAAGAAAACCCACAAATTGGGAAAAAATCCTAGCTGGCTGTCCCTCAGACAAAGGTCTTCTATCTAGAACAGAAAAAGAATTAAAAAACATGTACCTGTCCAAATTCAAAGACCCAATCCAGAAATGGGCATCTGAGATGAATACACACTTCTCAGACAAAGAAATACAAATGGCAAATAAATATATTACAAAATGTTCAACATCCTTAGTCATTCGAGAAATGCAAATAAAAATAACATCGAGATTTCATCTCACCCCAGTAAGACTGGCCAGTATGAAAAAGTCATCCAATAACAAATGGTGGTGAGGCTGTGGAGAAATAGGGACTCTATTACACTGCTGGTAGGAATGCAGATTGGTGCAACCACTGTGGAGAGCCGTTTGGGGATTTCTCAGCCAACTAGGTCTAGAGGTTCCATTCAAACCAGCTATTCCCCTTCTGGGTATTTTCCCAGAAGATCTGAAAACATCATATCACTCTGATATATGTGCACCCATGTTCATAGTAGCACAATTTGTAATAGCGAAAATGTGGAAGCAATCCAAGTGTCCATTCACAGAAGACTGGATTAAAAAATTGTGGCATTTTTATATAATGGAATATTATTCAGCTATAAAGAAAGACAGTTTTGGAGACTTTGTAGGAAGTGGTCAAAACTGCAGTCTATACTCATAAGTGAAATAAATCAGCGGTACATGTGCAGGCAACGTATTGTATCACTGGTGTAAGAACCTGAAGGTGGGAATATAAACTAGAGACATGAAGGAAATCTGTTCAAAAACAAAGAACAGATGGGACGAGGGAAAGGAGAAAAGAAAGAGGTAAAAATGCATGTATGTATATATGAATATACATATGTGCAGGAGGGTTAACATGGTTCTACTATTGTATTATATCACTTAATGCTAAGGAATAATTGATGACGGGTTATTTGATCAATGTTGTATGTCTGTATGTGTTATCCTGAACACACACTTCGAAGATATCAATATGCAAAGCAGCAACTATTGGTGGTTCTTTTTTGTTTTTTTTTCGGTTTTTTTGTCTTTGGTTTTTTGTTTTTTGTGTTTTTCTGTTGTTGAGAAGATTAATTGTCTGACTAATTTCACATGTCTGTATCTGGGTTCATATGTATACACTTTGAAGATATCAATGGGTAGAGCAACAACCACTGTTGAGTCCATGTCACCTTGTCTGTAGATCAGTTTTGATTGTACTATTTTTTATGCTAATTTGTGTCTGTTTGTTAATATGTTTTTGTGCTTTTATTTTTTTAAAATAAAAAAAAAGAAAAAAAATATTTTGATAAAGAAACACTGAAAGCATGTTACAGGTTACAGTACTGTGGAAGAAACAGAGAACAGAGTTGGAAAAACTTGGGAAATCAAAGTAAAATCCACCATTTACTTCATAGAAAAGCATCAGTGCTGGTGCTTTAAGTTTCCCCATGCAGCCTGCAGTCATGTCATATGCAATCAATAGCAGATACACAACAAGGGATATAGAAGGATTCTATGCTATCTTTATAACACTTTCTAAATAAAATTATCCAGAATAAAAATATTTTTAAAAATCATATTTTAAAAAATGATTGAATACTTCAAACAGATTTATTTATGTGGATTTTGTTTATTAAAATTTCCATATCATATATGTAATTAAAAGTGTATTTAAAATAAAATTTGAAAAAGAAAATGTATTTATCAATTCACTTACACATAACAATAAAAACTTCTGTATTTTATCATGAAAACATTTTATTAAAATAATTATATCTTATAAAATTTAAATAACAAAGGTAACTTAACATGTATTTTTGCAGTTTAATATCTATCTTAACATTAGTCTTAACATCTCACAGCTAGATTGTCCTGTTAGTTTATATAGTCAATGTTTCATAGTTACATGCTATATACTCTCTGGAAAATTCCATTTTATTTTTGCAAGTCAGTTGTCACGATAAGATCATGATATTTTTAAGAAAATAATCTCTTCTTCTGGATCTCCCAAAGTAGTTTCAAAAAAGCCAGAATTCTCTAGATCACATTTTAAAATCTCTTGCATTAATTTAATCTTCACTTTTGGATGAAGAAATTTTCCCTCTGTCTTTACTTTTCTCCCTTCTTTTTTTTTTTTTTTCTTTTTGGTACTGGGAATTGAACTCAGGACCTTGTTGCTTGCCATGCAGTTACTTGTGCCACTGAGCTATATCCCCCGCCCTCATGTCTTATTTTCTTTCATCTCCCTCGGGTTTTCCTTCTCTCCTTTTATCCTCTTTCTTTTGTTTTGTTTATTTATAGTATTTCACTTATGCTACCAGTCACACCCTATACTAATTTAATTTCATTCTTGTATCAGTAATGAGAAATATGAAAACAGACATAAATAGTATCATGTAAAAATAAAACAAAACACAATGGAAGAGAAGTTGCTGTTTTTGGAACATTGATTTTAGTAGGTATAAAACCTACTTCCAGAACTTAATGTGATTAAAAATTGACCTCATCAGTTATAATCCGTACAACAAAAGACAGAATTAGATAAGGTGAAATGTCATTAACCAGAGATACTCATCAATGTGAATAAAGACACACTAGGTATTATGGAAAGACCTAGTTTTCCCCACACACATCTAATATTCCAGTAAGAAAAAAGTTATTCTCTGTTATAGTGTCTTCTGGTATTTCATTATTGTCTGTGTGAAGTGGTCAAAATCTCTTTTAGAAATGACAAATTGAGGTCTAAAAAAGAGAAAAGTTTGTTTAGAGTGTTTTAAAAATTTTAAAGGAATGTCATAGATATAAATACTGAGAAAAGTAACTTCAAGAACTAGTATGTTATTATATTTCAGAAATAATAAAAAATCAGATTAAAGTATTGCCTGAATGAAGTTTTTTTATGGGTGCATTACATTAATAGAAAAGAAAAAAATACTCAAAATTACACATATCATAGCAATATTTTGAATATGATTGATATGCAAAGAAAATCACTTAAGAATATAAAATATTTATTGTCATTTACTAAGCAACAAAAACCAAAAAGGCTTCTGTTAGAATTCATATAAAATTGATTTCATATAAAATCATATTTACATAATCTCAGGGAATTACGGTGATCATGAAATGCTACATCCAGTGAAATTCTTACTAACAAACACAATTTTTACCAAAATATGTTTTCAGGTAGTAAAGCACAGAATATAGACTACTATGTTAGTTTTTCTCAATAAAATAGCAGAGGCTAAATCCTCACCTACATGTGTTTAACAAAAATTTAGTGAGAGATATTTTGTAGACTAGGAATGACTGGTGATTGCTACTTCTAGTTAACTACCAAGATATAATCCAGATAATTTTTATATCTCTAATTATAAAATTAAATTTAAAAGCCTGGAGAAAAATTTTAGATGTTGATGTATCTCATAAATTATATTAATCTAATTATAATTATAATCTTGATTTAATTTCTAGAACAAATTAAGAAAGACTGAAAATTCAGGAATAGCAGAAAGAATTAAATATTCCTGTTTAATAATGAGAGGGTAGGAAAATTTAAATTTAGTTTCAAACACAAAAGAAGATAAAACACAAAATCTATCTTGTTTGACAAAAATATTTAAAAGACAAAATTAAAGTAACATGAGTAAAAAAGATTAAAACAGGAATCAAAGTAGTACTAGAAAATCTTTTTGCTATTTTTAGTAATTAATTCAACCACTACTTTTCAGTCACCATAATGAACCATGTATTTTATGGGATTTTGTGTTTTACAAAATGGAAAATAAAATATCCTTATCGTGTGGGAGCATTAATTCTAGGAACAGAATAGAAAATTGGATACAAATAAGTTGCTTGATTTTGTTAAACAAATATACTCATATTTGAGTCATAGCAAAATTAGGGATACAATGCTTATAAAAATGTCATTACATTAGCCCAAAATATTCCTGCCATGTTTCTGCTAGCTCTTTTATTTCTCTGGAAGTGTTGGTGATGTAAACATTGCCACACATGCCATATCATGTCATGTAGTGTTCCCTGCCTTCCTCAAATTCATGTCTGCCTGAATCCTGTGAAGCTGCCCAAATTTCAATGCAGGTTCTTTGCAGATATAATCAAGTTGAAAATGAGGTCGTTTTGGAGAAGGACAGGCTCTAAATCCAACATGATGTTATAAGAAGGAAATATGGACTTAGGAACACACACACACACACACACACACACACACACACACACACACACACAGAAATCATGTGCACAGGTAGACCGCAGTGGGAGGGGTGGCACTTCACACTACCCTTATGATGCTCACCCCACCAGATCCAAGGACATGGAGTGGACTGCTCACTGTACTTTCATGGAGAGCATGTTCTTGCAAAAGTCATGGTTCTTGACTGCTAGGCTCCAGAACTGGGGAGAACAAATTCATTTAATTAACTGTCTGTTTTGTGACAGTTTGCTATAGCAGCCCTAAAAAACAATATACTAGTGGTAGCAATACTTTTAGAGATGAGTGCCAAACTGCAACCCAAAACCCACTTATTTTTCACAAAGTGCCAACATTACGGTGAAATGTGCATGCTGAGGTTTTAGTTTAAAAAAGACAACTCATACGTTAACATTTTTTGTCTTAAAAGAAAAACAAATGACATACCTGCCATGTTTGCCACCACTAAAATGTACTTACATAACTTAAAAGGATTCCATAGTGAATGATAAAATGAGTATGTCAAAATACAATAAAATTAGAATTCTTCTCATAAGGACTATTAAAATGCTTCTTTAGAAATAAAAAATATCTTGCAAATACATCATCTGGTATCACTAATTTCCTATATTTATGTTTAGTGTTAGATAAAAGGTATTCCTATATGGTAAGTAAAGATTTGGTTAACTTCACTCATTCCCAAATTCATTTTTGAAATATCTAAGGCCTTAATTTCCCCAAAATCTTCTCATTATTGATCTATCAAGGTTTATTCCAGTTTCTTAGGAATTTACTGGCTCAAGATTCCATAGTAAATATCACAATAGTTTCACCCTCAATACCTATCTCAGGAATACCATGGAATAGTAACTCTTTCTGCATAAGTATATAAACATGATATATAATATACAAATATATAGGATACATAATATATACATATATAATGTATAAATAGTTAATATATAAAGGCACACTGATTTGATTTAGCCAAATACACATATTTACTAGCTGGACTAAAATCTGAACTTGTGTCTCAAGCAGCCTGCTGCAGTAGTCATTGAGGTATAGCATCTAACTTAGAATTCTAGCTAGCATAACCTGGGGCAAACAAGAACACTACCTTCCCTGTCTTCTGATGGTCATCATATACACAAGAAAAAGCAGAAGTCTCTGAGTCTCTGCAATCTTCTTCACCATAGATGGAAATGGTTAGCACAGAGTTGTGTCCTGAAGCAAACAACACATTTCAGTAGGTTTAGACAAGGCAGGGGCTACCACAAAATAAGCATGGGGCTTAGAATGATATCTTAGACTTAGCTTCCTCATGAAGAAGCCTGAAGAGGCAAGGAAAAATGAAGAGAAATTTAAAAAGGCAAGTCCAGGAACATGATAAAATATTCACAGTTTTGTCTGCAGACAGTTTTAGTTGGGATAAAAGGAGAATTACCCTTAGCACTTTTTTTTAAAAAAATGTGCAAAAAGACTTCCTAGTTGTGAGATGATTTCACCAGAGAAGTTGTGCAAAATTATGTTTTCTCAAAAAAATTCTTCTGAATATTGGTGTAATACAATATTCTGTTATATGGAAGGAGGGCACTGTGATTTCCTTTGGAAGTGCATGTCATATAATAAACCTTTGAGTTTATCTGAATGGTTTTCTGCATTTTTAAGACTGTGTAGTCGTGTGTTTTACAAGGTGTAATCTGGTGCTTCTCAGCCTTGTCGTCTGTCCTTGGCCGTCCACTGTCCTCTTTTTGCCCCCACAAGCAACTGTTTCTCAAGGTCATGGAACCCACATTCAGCAATGTTAGTCCATGCGTGTGGGCAGTTTTAGTTATCAGAGCTCCTGTATAATCCACTTTCTCTATATATTTTAAAATGTCAAACCACAAGGCTCATGGTTTAATTATGTACAGGTAAAATATTGATTCTAGTATCTAGATACTAGCACAGAACACGGTGGGCAGATGCTTTGAAATTTATATATAGCATTGGATGCAAAATTTATACAAATGCTAATGGTCAACATTACCCATCCTCACACCCCTGAAAATACTTTTTCTAAACTTCCCAGCAATAAAACATATCTTGAAAAAGATCCTTCTTTTGTAAGGATAGCAAAAAATTATATTAAAATGTATGACAAACATAAATAAAACTGCTTGAAATACAACCACTCAAAGTGAGGAGATTTCTTTTCCAAAATATGTACCTCAGATAAAAAAGCTGTGCAAAATTGCACAGCAATTCTGCCACTGTAGTGACAAAAAAAAAAAAAAAAGACCAAAAAAGTAAAAGGAAACCATTATACCTGGAGCATAGCAATGGTAAGACATGGGGAAAAATCTAGGATAATTGCAAAAAGATATCTGGCTGGTGATTCTAAGAATTATTATAGAAAATGCTCCATGTCATAATAGCTACAAAGCTCAGAGTGACCTTTAAAATTTAGGAAAAATATTGCCAAAGGGTGGAAATTTGAAGATCTCTATCCAATTAAATATGTTCTATAACTTATCCTGTATTAATGTTCCTGGTAATTTCCATGTCTTTCTATAAATATCACAGGCTTAGACAGTCAAATCTGTGCTTTCTCTATGCTTCCTACATAACTTTAAGAAATTCAGCAAGCATAATGGACTGGCTGTGGTATAAAGTTAGAGGGCGTATATGGAGTAACCGCAGAATCGTGAGATTTCTAAGCTAGAGAGACTAAGCACTTGACTGACTCCTTCCCGAAGAAATTATGTTAGAAAAATACAGATTTCATCATGACAGAGTTGAGGATGTGAAACCCAAGTGGTTTCTCAGATATCCCTGTAAAAACTATAGTTTGTAATAACTTCTCCTAGGTGGGTATTTTATCTGCAGACTACAAATTGCTAACAAGACTAATACAGTGGTTAGCGCTTATGTATTTGGTACATCCTGTGAATTCTGCTTTCTAAGGTATAAAATCAAGATATAAAAAGATGGTGGAAAGGACCCTCCAAATAGTGCATGTCTTCCTCACTGCAAAAGGGATGAACAAATAAATAATCTTACAAGAAACTTAAGGGTTAAGGGGAAAACAAAGCACTTACCTACAAATATCTATTAACTGCAAACATCTAATTTTAAAATGTACTTTAATATAAGGTATCTTTTTATATTTCATAAATGTGAAGAAATCAAGCAATAAATTATGTGAAAAAAGGTGAAATTCTTAGAAGCCAGTCTTGCTGTTCATTATCTATCAATTCTGTTACATATTTTATGTGTAAACTAGGAAATCCCACTAATTTGCTTCTTGGAAGAAGAGTAAATACAAAATACTTTTGTCTTTTGGAGAAAATATCCACTGTAGCAGGATGCATGTGTCACCCATGAAGCTATCAGACACCTCTTGTTAATTGTCACGTATTTACGGGGACAAACAATTAGGCAGATCCTTTAGGGTTCTGGTCAACCTGCATTAGAATTTCATTCTTACCGTAATACCATTCACTCAATGGACCTTTCAGGTACTTATATTTGCTTTGGAAATCAGTCCTCCTGGAAAGTCTCCTGCTCTATTGGAGTACCACTTCCACATTAGGAGGATCTCTTCCTTCTTTTAAAAACTAATCTTAAATGTCATCCCATCATCATCATCATCGCCCTTCCTTATCAAGAATTGTTAACCTGCTTTACCATCAATGGCTCTTTCCAAACTGAAGGTAAGCATTGTTCTTAGCTCAGCAATGATGTGTTTGTTTGTTAAATTTTAAGATTAATCAATGGCATGCAGTGATTTTTGTGGTTTTGTTTTGCTTTGCTCTTCGCTTTTTTAGATAAGGTCTTGCTTTGTAGCCTAGACTGGCCTCAAACTCACAACGATCCTCCTGCCTCAGTCTTCCAACTGTTGGGATTACAGGTGTGCACCATCACAACTGATGGCAGTGAAAATCATGCTCATGATAGGTGAGGAATAAAGCTTAGTTATTCCACCAACTCCTCATGATCATGACATCCTAGATATTTACTCCCTTAAAAAATTGTATCAACAGCATATTATGTGAATGACCAAGAAGTGTTAGTGTATACATATGGCATATCCTGCTGAAGTGAACTATGATTTTTTTTGCTATCTTTACTCTTCAAACTATCAAACACCATACAGAAAAATACACTGCCATTAGTTCTACACTCTAGATGTCTTAGCGCCATGCCTACCATTGCCAATGTCACTTGTTGAAATATCTGCAGTTGTATTCCCTTTAGGGCATTTTCAATGGAAAAATACTATCACACCAAGAAAATGTTCCATTTTGCCATTTGCAAAAATCAATTCTTTCTAGAATTAATGTGTGTGTGTGTGTGTGTGTGTGTGTGTCTGTAGAAGAATAATACCTGTTCCTCTTGTTCTTTCCTTGCATCAGGAGGAAATTTGTCTTGAACATTTTGCAACTGTATTGCATAGTACAATACTACACTAGAAGGAAGGGCATATATACTACATTCTTGATATCAAGATTAACTCTTGAACTTTAAGTAAGTCCCTTACTCATTGTTATTTCCAAAAATTGAAGGACAAAGTTATACTAAATTATCTCAAATACACTTTTGTGCCCTACAAATCTATTTTTATTTTTCACTTTTAATGTGTTAGCAGATTTCAGCATCTGACATTTAATCCATGCAGTCAACTTTTAAAATATTTCCTTATTGTGGCTCAGTGTAGGAATTCAGGTTGACACAGCCCTGCATCACATGATTTTTATTCCAATTTCAACATCCTACATAAATACCAACATTATTAGAGTCATCTCAAAAAAATCACCCTAGAATAAATACAGTTAACAAATAATGATTCAGTAATAATGTAAATATTGCAATCACAAAGGGTAACTTGGAACATTTATGCACTCATACCAGAAAGATAGCATTAAGGGAATTGGGACAGATCTAGTGTCTTACTCTGCCTTTGGCTCTGAGCCCCAAACACCTGTCACATCCTTCCTCTGACATGTGTTCCCTAAATGGGATAATTTACAACATTTATAAACTTAAAATGATCAAATCTCAAAGTAAATACAATGTTTTGTTTTAATTTTTAGAGGCATGACAAGTAGCCTCTAATTGAATTGTGTTTCCTGTTTGTGGCAGTACCTAGAAAAACCATGGTTAAAATGAGAAGCTTTCAGTCAATGGTTCAAGAAATCTAAGTGGGATTCCATATGAAAGAAAGCTTGTGGCACACCCCTTTCAAAATGAAGGCAGAATTTCACTTCGACGAAATGAAATTTCATCAGCTTGCTGCTGCTCCTGTAGTCAGCAAGCAGGTTGATAAGTATACTGGATATTTTGTAGTTGTGAAAAGTAAAGGTTGGAGAGCCCATCTACAAATTCTGCATCAGCAAGAGCCAGAGTGAGTGGAGCTATGGGTATAAGATGTAGAACTAAGGAAAAACACCCAGCCTCAAATGAGCCAATCTGCAGCCATTACAGAGGCATGGTGCATTTTTAACTCTAGTTACATTTTAGTTTGTTCTGCTTTTTGTTGGGAGCAGTGTCCTTATGACAGATTTACAAAGGAAATTTTTCTTTTTAGATTATTTTGTTCTTTCCATTGAATCAAATGCTACATTTTTTGCTTACTACTCCCATCCTATGTCCACTTTAAACCTTGGGTAATAAAAGGCCAAGGATTTTGACATTATTTTAAGCCCAAAGACTTTATGTAATAATAGTATTAGATTAAACAACATTAAATTATAGTTTTAGGTAAAGAAATAGCTCATGAATTTCATATGTTTCAACCTAATATTAGGACACCCCCAAAGGGGTGGATACATAACAATTGCCTATCATATATTTAATTGCTTATGATGTGAAATATAGCTTTTATAGTTTAGCAGTATACATTTATGAAGAGATGATTTCTTTTTGAGCTGATGAATATCCTATAAGCATGAATATTATCTAATACTTGGTCAATAAAAATGCCTTAAAGCACTTAAAATATCATTTTAGACTGCCCCAAACTGGATGCTAATGGTGACTAACAGAGCCTAGAGATTTATATATAATCAATTTGATCTCTCTAGAAGTAGGATTTGGGAAAAAACTTTTATCTTCTCTGCATAGCATTTTTCTACTTGTAGGCCTAGGTAATTGAAAAATAAATTATAATCTATTTCCTTATACTTAAAAATATTTTTCTACCATCAGGAACTGACAAATTTATAGATCACCTTTGCTTTTTTGAGGGTGCAGAGTTGTAATAATAACGGGGAAAATTGAATGTATGAAATCAATCCCCACAGTTTTGGGCTGGATCCTTTGGGGGCTGTTTGTGACACAGGTAGGAGCAGTTAGTTAGTTTGGCATGTGGGATGAGGAGATCAATGCATCCAAGAAATGAAATTGGACAAATTTAGATGTTTTGTGATTATAGCTGTTGAACATGTTTTAGACTGGAAGAATATGCTCTCTGATACTGGAATACTGTCAAAAGCCATTTAAATCATGCCAGAGAAATGTTAAATGGTGATGAGAAGGCTGGAATTTAAGCTGATAACTGTAGTAAAGATCTACTCACATTGACAGATTTGATGAAAGATTGTGACCTGCAAGATCGTGCATGGAATGGAAGTTTTTATGTGAAAGCTTTATCCTGGAATTCACAAGGATGGCCAGAAGCTATTCCCGCCACTAGCCCCAAATCTAGCGGGACTATGGAAGATTTTACAATTCAGTCTTATTCAACAGGAGAACCAAATTAAAATACCATCTGTGCAAAACATTGAGATAATAGCTTACTTTTGTACCATCAGCATGTACATTTAGGTGATGAGTATTTTATATTAAAAAGATAATTAATTTGCCCAAAGTAAATATTTTTGTTCACTTTGTGTCAATTTAATGAAGTGAAACAGAGAGAGAGACAGAGAGAGAGAGAGAGAGAGAGAGAGACAGAGAGAGAGAGAGAAAGGAAAGCAGAAGAAAGTCATAAAGTCAGAAAAGATAGACACAGAAGAAATTAAATCATATACCAGAAGATATTTTGTCAACAATGTTCTATAGGATTATGAAGGAGCTAGAAAATGCCTATTGCCTAGTGACACTGGAGCCATTGTAACACAATAGGCCAACATTGTACTCTTTTTTATGATGCTGGTGTAAACATTCATATTACTAGTCTATAAAACACAGACATAAAATTATATGTAGTATGTAATACTTGGTAATGATAACAAATAAGTGTACTTACAGTTTTTAAGTTTCTTGTACTGTACCATGAATTTTTAGTGTATACTCATTCTACTTACTAGATAAAATGTTCACTGTATTAGTGTGCCATGTTGTGCTGGCAGTAGCCTTTCACACGTTGTGTTTATCATGTCCCAGGTTCCTACCAAATGTCTACATCAAGTGGTTGACCCACACAATGCTGGTTTGTGTAAGGACACTCTGTGACAGAATCACTGAGTGCCAGATTTCTTGATGCTTCCTCAATGAGGCCTGTTTGCAATAAAACAATAAAGAAAAAAAGACAAAAGCCCTCTTCTCACCCCATCCCACCCAAAAGGAGAGAAGTAAATGCAGAAGGGAAAGAGCGATGGACAAAGGTGAAATGTAGGCAGGCACGCTGGTGCCCAGTTCAATCTGTAAGGGTAAAATTATATTACTAAGAGTCATTACGAGGCTCCATGGCAGCATTTTAAAACCTAAAATTATCTGCCACAACTAGCACTTTCCAAAGGGAGTAACATAATTTATATTGGTGAAAATCTTCAGTATGCTTCCTTTCTCACTCTGAAAATGTTTGAAAAATTGAAGTTAGAGATTTTAAAAGTTGGAGTGCACACCTCCTGGGTTAGCAGAGCCAGCTATTGTTATGAATGTGGAAAGGTAAGTTTCAAAATAAATTTTGTGATAGCAGCTAAGATAGGATGTATTCTACATGAATTAATAAAATAAGAAAACAGACAAACACTGTAGAAGATTGATGTGCAAATAGTGAAAACAATAAGATATTTTTCTTCGCTATATTAGGTTCTCAGATTTTAACTGATATGTATTATTGGTTTAATGCTGAGTTAAAAATCTGTTTATTAAAAAATTTAGTAAGTGTGTTACTTAAAGGTACTTGTTTGAGTGTTTTGTGGAATCCAAGAAAGGAAGGAAGTTAAAAGGAAGGATGGAAGCAAGCTAGCAAGAAAGAAAGAGAAAGAAAGAAAGAAAAAAGAAAGAAAGAAAGAAAGAAAGAAAGAAAGAAAGAAGGAAGGAAAGAAAGAAAGTAAAAGGCTATGAGTCATGTGGGTCAGAATAGTTTAATCAGTGACAATATTCATGTGCTAGTGATATAATAAATGCCAAGTAAACTCAATGGAACGGAAAAGGACTTAGAAGAAACCAGAACTCATACAAAATTAATAGATGTTAGAAGACAGTCCTGTGATATCAAAGAGAGCCTCCAGCTATCTTCATATAGATCTCTAGAAGCACAGACCTAACTAATCTTTCATTTTGTTTCAAAGTTTTGCCAAAAATTAGTGCATTAAAACAATCCCCAGATGTTGCGTACACTAAATCAAGACGCATTAGCCAGGAGCCCACTCCCAGCTTGAATGCCACAGATTTGATGCATGCAGCAGGGAAACAGACAGTGAAAACTGACAGGAGCTATCTGCAGTGGCACGGGGAACATCTCTGTTTGAGAAAGTTTCATATGCTGTCCATAAGCCAGACCTGGGAACTTTGAAAGCCTTAGATATGAGATTGCCTGTTGGAAGTTCAATTGTTTATAATGTAAATTTACTAGAGCTCCTTCGTAAAGTGTCAGAAAAGAGACAGCCTTTTATACCAGTTGGAATTGGAATACTTTGTGGAAGGGAAGTGGTTATAAAGGATGCATATTTAGAACACCCAGTACCCAGTGGCCCCTGCATTATTTCACTTGTGGCTTAGGCCTGTGGTAAAATAGAGTACATTCACAGCAGGGCCAGAAATAATGTCAGTGTGGGAAGGAAGGTTTTACTTGGAAGAGATCCGTGAAATTTTATAAGAAGAAAAGATCTCTGGAAAGAAAAGAGAGAGAGAGAGAGATTTGGAAACTACATATGTATTGGGATATATATATATATATATAATTTTTCTTTTCCAAAGGCAGTGAATGCTCCAGTGTGTATAGCTAGCATTCTTAAGGTCTGGAGATATGGTGAAAATATGCAAAATGTCTGACACCTGGAAAAGAAAACTATTTCAAGTCATTTGCAAAAAACAGTATGGATAGATTTTGGATGAAGTTTTGTGGGAGTACAAGTGATTCCTAAATCTTCGGTGAAATTCAGCTAAAGACACAGGCTGCGGTAGGAAGCTGAAGAGTCTATCAGATTGTTCCTGAGGGTAAATGTTATTTGCGAGAATAAGAGAACGAACTACCATCATTTGTTTTTGGGAATCAAAGGAGAGTAAGAAAGTAGAGCTGGGTTGGGATTTTAAATTTTGGGTGGAATTTGAAGAATGGGGGTAAGGGCATGATTTCTCTATCTAAATTGAAGTTCCTCAAGAACTCAAAATCCCTGGAAATTGCAGCAAGCCGGTGTGTTGGACAGTTTTTCATCACCGTAACAACATGCGTGAGATACAATTTAAAGGAGGAAATGGTTATTTTGGCCCCAGGTTTCAGAGATTTGAGCCTATTGTCAGCTGTCTCCATTGCTCTAAGCCTGTGGTGAGGCACAGCATCATGGTAAGTGGCTGGCAGGGAAAGCCCCTTACACCATGGCAGTAGGAAGCAGAGAGACAGGAAAGGGACCAGAGGGATAGGGAATGGGCGGGCATAAGTTACACCCTCCACAGGCACCTCCAGGGACTTGCTTATGACAGCTGAGCCCTGTTCCCAATAGCTCATTTAGTTGTGAACTCGTGAATAGATGAATCCGTTCACAAAGTTAGTGGTCTCATGTTTCAGTCACATTTCTAGGCCTCAGTTCAAGCATTGTTCTTTGACACAGGAGTTTGATGGAAGAGAGTTCATATTTAAACTGCAATAGCAGATCTCATCAATTTGCTCCTGGTACAGATCAAGTGACTAAAATAGAAAAGATAGATGTTAATAGGCAGGTGCTTATGTCACTGAGCTACATCCCTGGCCCCAATAGTAATAATCTATCCATTAACCTATAGTAATTAGAAAAACTGTCATTTATACAAAAACTGTCATTTATACACAGATTTTCTGGGCAGATAATATTGCACCAAAGAAACTCCTATCTTCAGGGATGCCAGGCCCTACCTATGGCAGGGGTGCTGGATGGGGGTGCCTTGAGCCCCATACTAGTAAGAACTCTCTGCAGGGCAGAAGTGCAGATTTGAGGACAGCAGAAATGACTCTTCTGTCATAAGCACAAGCACAGGATTTTTAATGGCCTATATCACATTGGCAAGTGGACTGTAATTGTGTAGAGGTTACTACAGCTGGGATAAATTCAAATGAGGTCCAAACTTCTGGGCCCTTGGGAGAACAAATTAAACTGTCATTTATCCTTCTCCCTAAACAGGCTAGAACCCTGGGGAAATGATCTGGAAGGGGCCTGAGGGTCTCCCTAAGATATGCTGCTCCTGTATAATGTGAGTCAGAAACACACAAAGAGTCCTGCTTGTAAAGAGGAAGAGACTACAGCAGGGAGGCAGGCTACTGTCCTGGCCATAATAAACCTCTCTGTTGTGTTTTCCAGCCAAGGGATCATTTTGTCCTTTGTGTTCCAAGTTCCTCTCTGTTGTGTTTTCCAGCCAAGGGATCATTTTGTCCTTTGTGTTCCAAGTTCCAGGAGGGAGTAATCAGGAGGTACAGAGGCTCAGGGTAGAACATGGCACCTAGGAGAAAAAGTTATCTAGCTGTCTATCTAAACAATAGGACAGAACTAGGAAGAATTATTGCAAACAGAAACAGAGACATGAATGTAAATTATGTGAAAAATGGTAATGATATTGATAATCAGTTAAAAAGTAAGACCAAAGAATATCTAATAATGGAGGTTAAATTCCTCATCCTTCAAGGTGATCATTTTAGTGCAGGATCCCACGAACTGGGTAGCCCAACCAGAGACATCAAAGCAACCAGCTGCTCTGTCACAACGATACGTAAGAGCAATGGATGACTCTCAGTGAGGAGGACAAAAGGCAGCATTTATGCCAGGTGATACTAAATGTAACTGGGCTAGACATTCATGAAAGACATTCGTCGGGCTACACAGGGAAACGTGCCACTCCCCGATCACGAGGAATGGAGTCAGGAGTATGGGGAAAAAAGCATAATGTCACAGTCACCACATTAAAGGAGCTCAGCATACCTGCTGCTAAGTATTACTAATAAACACCCCATTCATGGGTGAATAAGGAGGTCAAATGTCTCATGTCATGCTCTACTCCTTCAAGCACTTGAATTAGAACATGTAAGAAAGATTCTGCATTTCTAACAGTATGTTGATAATTTTGACACACAGTGAAGTTTAGGTAACAATTGAACTTTTATACATCAATTTGAAAATATATTTAATCAAATATTCCTTCCCCAAAGGGACAATTAGCCCAAAAGTGAAAAGTTGAAACCTAGTCTAGAGGAACTTACCTAAAAGATAAACAACTATGGGGCGGGGTGGAAAGAAAGGCAAGCAAATACACACAGAGTTATGGCTGAGGGCTTGTGAGGGCTCTGCACTGCCGTGGGTACTGACAGCGTGTAACAGCTGCTGGAGGCATTAATCGTTAACTGACGCCACGTTAAAATAAGTTAAGGGCTGAGAATAGAAGACCTCAGCATGAACTGATGGACAGGGGAAAAGCTGAAGACTGAAAAGCATTGGGATATTTTAAAATATGCTTTTAGAATGAAAAATAGGAACCAAGAAGTGTTAGACTCAGTGGCTATAAAACTGGCAACAAAGATGGATAAGATTAATTAATAGCTCACTTGCTTTCTTTCATACAAGAAAACATGTACCAACTCTTTTTTTTTTTTTTTTTCGGTACTGGGGATCGAACTCAGGACCCTGCGCTTGCTAGGCAAGCGCTTATTCCACTGAGCTATATCCCCAGCCCCGCATACAAGAAAACAATACGTGTACTGAAAATGATAAAAGTGTCTTTGCAGAAGTGCAGCCCTGGATAGGAAAGGAAGTCATTAGAATTGCTTCAAGGTCACTGAAGAAGGGCCATCCACCTGTACTCCCAGCACGTGCATACCTGTGCCTGCATTATGCTCCTGAAAATCCAGGCACACACCATGCTGCTGTGCACCTCTCTGACAGGTCTTACAGCCATGGCAATCTCTCTACTGAGAAATAGCCCTTTCTGTTTGCTAAATCCAGTTTACCTGCTGGATCAAAGTTCCATTTTGATGAATCAAGTCTTTATCAAAACATTTCTATCTCCATCTCCAAGGAAATTCTCCACAGCACATCACTTGTGTTCCCTAGTAGTTTCTTTATCTACACATGTGCCTGTATTGTTGTATATATGCTTATGTTGTAATCTATTTTACTGGTACTATATATACAACCTTAGCTTCTTAAATTTCCAGAATTTAACGTAATGGACCCTTGTATTAGTCAACAGAGCAGTGCAGAGATGAAAATACATGTCAGGCATATGTTAATGGCTGTGTCAGGATGTCCCCGAAAGCCTCATGCGGTCATGGGTGGCACTTTTCAGAGGAGGCTGGATCTAGAGTTTGTGATTACTAAATTAGCCCACTGATTGTTTAGCTATAGTTCTGGGTTGGATTAAGTGTGCCTTTTCCTGGGTAAGTGCAGGTAGCCCAGATACAATACAAAGGGACGGAAAGAATCTGTTGCTTGTTGCTTGCTGTCTTCTGCCTGCATGGATTGTTTCTCCTATGCCATGTGCCACTCTGCCTTGGAGTCAGCTGACTATGGACTGAAACCTCTACAAACTGTGAGCCAAAGAAACCTTTCCTCCTGTAACTTTGGCAGCAACAAGAAAAGTAACTAAGAGCATATATAAATATAGATGTGTACAAACACAAGCATGCACTACTAGGTCACAAGGCCTTTCATAACAAAATGCCATGGACTGGGAAGGTTAAACAACAGAATTTTATGCTTTTGTAGTTCTTCAATCTGCAAGCGCAAGGTCACACTGCTGGCAGATTTGGTTTCTCCTGAGGCCTCTTCTTGGCTACCAGATAGCTGCCTTGTAATGCGGCCTTTCTTCTGCACATGCACATTCTCAGTGCCTCTCCTTTGTCCTCTTCTCTTCGTTTCAGAACACCAAACACACTGCGTTAGGATCAACTTTGAAAGACTCGTTTTACCTTAACCGCTTCTTTAAAGGTACCACCAATCCCTAATTGGGGATTAGGTCTTAAATTTATTAATTTGGAGACACAATTCAACCCATAGTATAAATAGAGAAAGAGATAGATAAATAGACAGATAGATAGATAGTTGATGAACGGATAGCTAAAATAATAAATAAAATGATCATATCCCATGAAAGTGTGTAACTGAGGTTACACAAATTTAATGCATAAAACTTAATTCATAAAAATTGAAAAACATTGGGAATTAACAAGTTGCTTATAACATGGTGCACTGATCATCTGTCTCATTGTTACCGGGACAAAATCCCTGATACCCACAACTTAAGGGAGGAGAGGTTTATTTCAGCTTATAGATTCAGAGTGAGGCAGAGTTATCATGGCCAAGGGCATGGTGGAGGGGAGCTCTTTAACTCGTGGGAAGCCAAGAAGCAGATAGGTTGGAAAGAGCCAGAGAGGAAGGGGACAGGGACCAGGTACTAAACCCCAAGGTCATGGTGCATGTCTTAGGAGCTATGAATGGGTTAACCCATTAAAGAGGTCAGAGTTGTATCAATCTTATCACCCCGCCAGGACTCTCTTAATCCAGTCAAGCTGAAAAGCAAAAAGCAGTAAGTGTCTAAAACATGGACAAGAAATGTCAGCTTCAGTGACTATAAATGGAGGAACCACTAAGGGCTTGCCTGATGCTTCTTATTCTAGTTGAGTTCACTACTGCAGACCCTTCTTTTCCATATCTGTCTACTCTTATCACCCAAGGTGCACCAACCCTCTCTATATTTCCTTTTTTTTTTTTTTTTGCGGTACTGGGGATCGAACTCAGGACCCTGCGCTTGCTAGGCAAGCGCTTATTCCACTGAGCTATATCCCCAGCCCTCTATATTTCCTTTACTTCTGTTTTTAAAGTGCTATTTCCATTGTGCTGAACTCTCTTCTTCCCTTTCAAATTTTTGATTGAAAATTCATTTTTATTTTTTCAAGGAAATGTTTATTAACTTGTCACCTCCTTCTGAAACACACCTATAATTTGGTTACATACATGACCTGTAATTGAACTGATTCCATAGTAGCTTATTCTTTGCCTATAGCCTCTACTAAACTAACAAGTTTAGGGAGGCAACCTGTGTTTCTCTTATTCATAGATTTAATCCACTTTAGGAAATATCAATAATAACACTATATTTTAAATGTGTTTACCTACTAGTATCATACTTGATGCTTTTTTTATAATTTAATTTACCCAAAAATTTTAAAATGTGAGTTGATCAATTATTTCTACTGGGCTATTGAGAAAGCAGTAGTTTTAAAGTTGAATTTACTGATTAAAAGTCACATATTATAGGAAGAATTTTGATTTCATACTTTTTTTCTTAATCTCACCATTGTATGTAGTTAATAATGTTAAATACAATTAAATTCATTACTGAAAGTCATTACCACCTAGACTAAGGGTTTCTATTAAAGGCACCTTTAGATCTTCTCAGCTGGAGTGTGGGGCATCTAAACTTGAAGAATTAAAGTTATAACTTGTGGGCTGGGGATATAGCTCAGTGGAATAAGCGCTTGCCTAGCAAGCGCAGGGTCCTGAGTTTGATCCCCAGTACCGCAAAAAAAAAAAAAAAAAAAAAAAAAAGATGAAGGTAAAGTTATAACTTGTTTATTTCATAGCAAGTGCCTGAAATGTTTAGCAAATTGAGGAATACTTTTTTGTTTTCTAGTTCAGGTTGGAAGAGACATTACACTTACACATGTGGAATGCCCAAGAGATTACTCATTTGTACTTTTTAAATGCAGATCTCAAGCTTCTCATCCTGCTGCTCTCTGATTTTTCACTTGCATTTAGTTTTAACTAAAACAGTTAACCAGCTGCATTCTCTAGGAGCCTGAGCCATACAGTTTTACATTTGACAGTGTTTCTAATATGTGCTTTTTAAGGATAAATTATTACAGTCTTAATAATATTGGTTTCAGTTGGCCTCAAGATGCTTATTGTTATTGACTTAAATAAATGTTTTCTACTGTTTCTGTATGTTATCATTTATCTTATTTATTCAAGCTTTAACTTTTAGAATCTTATGTTTCACTAAACCTAGAAACTTTTAAGATTCAAACCTAACAAAAATAAAAATTTATACAGTATAAAATTCTAAATAAAAAGACATCAGGGTAAAATAAATGTAATAAATGACATCTATCCTATACTTTTCCTTGATAGTGTTACACAACCTGTCATTATCTCTGAGTTTTTCTTTATACAACATTTTTGCATAACTGTATACATTTCTTACAAACACCAGAGATCTTTCTTTCTTATGTGCTTTTCCTGATGACCTAGGGTTGAATCCTGAGTGCTTCTAAGATACCAGAAAGTCAGCTGAAATATTTCTTATCTAATGTAATAAGATTGCCTGGGTATTTCTGTAGTAATTATTATAGACAATATAGTACTATGATTTTGGATTATTTATTTATAACTCTACTACCTTAAACACAACCAAAAATCAAGTCTGTGAGAAAAATAATAACAATAATGACAGTAAAATAAATAAAATAGAATAAGTAAAAACACACATGCATAAAGAGGTCAAATTCACTGCCCTGGCTATCTTTGAAAACTTTGATTTCAGGGATATATAGTTTACAAAAGACAAATGCAAAGGATTCTCTCCTTTGGACCTGTTAATTTTATTTTGAGTTTATATCATATTTTGAAAATTGATTGTAAAGACATATTTGTCTCTTTTAACTCATTTCTTCTCTGTATATTTTTTCTTAAATGAGCCTGCTAGTGTAGGGCAGTAATCAAATCATTGTGGAAGGCTAAGGCGGGAAGATTACAAGTTTCAACTCAACCCGGGCAACTTAGAAACTTAGTGACAACTTGTCTTAAAATGAAGTAAATTTTAAAATTGAGATAAGAATGTCAAAGGCTCTGAGTTCAACCCCCAGAATCTATCTATGTATCTATGTATCCATGTATCTATCTATCTATATCTATCTATCTATCCGTCTGTCTGTCTATCTATCATCTATCTAATCCATCTTCTTTATCCTTTTAAACCAATGTACTTATTAGCATCCCATAACACACATGCACACTTTTGTGTGTATATAGTGAAAAATGTCTTTGTACGTTTATTCTGTGATTTTTAATTAGTAGTTATACCATTACAACATCATCACAAAGCTTTTAAAGCTTTTAGGGCAGGTTGGAAGATTGGATAATTGGCAATGAGGGCGACAGAGCTTCAAAAAGGGAATAAATCTCTCTACATAGCTTAAATCAGAATGAAAATTTTAACTTGTAGTGTAAGATAAACTTCTTCGGTTCACAATTCTGTTAAGTTGGCCACTTACGGAGGAACAACATCATTCATGCTGGTGCCTTTGCTGAGAGCATGGTATTCTACTTTTTCAACTATAATGGACACTCACTAAAGGCAGAGAATTAGCTTGGGCCTTTACATTTTAAACTGCACTGTATTAATGCAAAACTTCTGTTGGTTTTGGGAATCATATCCTTTCAGATTTTACTGATATTATTCTTCTCTGTGCTAATTTCAAGGAGGCCTAAGTGTGGAAGAAACTTGTAACTCATTTAATGTATCAGTGAAAAGGTTTTCTCTGGCTCAGTAATGACATATTGTCTAGGGTCGGGGTCTGTCACGATATGGAGAAGAGCATTTTCTGCATGGCTTGTATTTCATAAAGTTATCTGCTCTGTATTGAAGTTGTAAGAACAGGTTTTGCATGGCGTAGACTGAGAGCACGAGACCACACTTTCTTTGAAGAAGCTTTAAAAAGACATTTCAAATGATGTAAGATATTTACTTATTTTGATTTAAAATACCTTTTGATATATTTCCATCAAGTCTTTAAAGAATTTTGGATAGAATAGGTTTCGCCTGTCTTGGCTTGATTGCTGTAGTGGGTCTCTCATCCTTAAGGCAAATATCATTGACACTATACCTTGTCATGTAATTTAGAATGGGGATTCATTAAAATTGATGCTTTTTATTAGCTCAAAAGTGATCTATCTCATTTGCTTACCTAACTCTAGAGAAACTCTGTAATCACCAGTCAGAGAAATTTAAACATACAGAGATAATGGAGATTTCTTGAACCGATGACCCAGGAAAGGAGGGTCCACAAACCCAGTCCAGGTAAGGTGTGCAGGAGCTGTGCACAGTGGGCAGCGGACGCTGGCCATGGCTAGCTGCCACTCTGACTAGAAACAGCAGAGCTGTTGCACACAGCATCTGCCGCACCGGAGCTTGCAGAGCCCAGATTGCCTATTGCAGAATTATGAGACCGTTTGCTAGCAATAGACTTCATTTTGCCAGTGGGTAATTTGCAGTTTGCTGGGTCATCAGGATTGGAACATGTCACAGCTCCTCCTCATCGCAGCCAATCCAATGGCAAAGTGCTGTTGAAGCAGGCTGTCAGGAAGATGCAAAACCACAGAGCAAGCACAGAGTGACAGCCGGTTCTATGCAAAGCAGTCCTGGACAGAGGATGAGCTGTTCTGCAGCAGAAACACGAAGTCTTCAGTGGATCCTGACATGGCTTATGGGGCAGCCAGTGCCAGTGCTAGGGTGGTGGGTGTAAGAGCCAGATGCCTTGCTAAGGAAAAGGAAAGGTGACCAGAGAGCAATAAAAGTCCTCTGTTGGGACTAAAATGCTACCTCTATGATGGACAGGAAGCCCAAAACATGTAGGATCATTATTTCAGGGAGAAACAGCTCAAAGTATGCATACCACATGCAAGATTTGACTCTCATTATTGTAAGAAAATTCTATGAATGAGCTCATAGGAATAATGCTAAATGTTACTTAAAATATCTGTCATTTATATATACTTCTGAACTAAAACAAAATCTTACTTCCAAAGTGATACCCACAAATGCATTTCATGTATGAATTCTTTTTTTTTTATTTTAGAAACATAAAAGTACAAAAAAATATTGACAAACAGACACCCATTATCATAGAAAATAGTACAATCACAACTAATCTATAGACAAGGTGATATGGTCTCAACAGTAGTTGTTGCTTTATCCATTGATATCTTCGAATTGTAGATGTGTGGACCCATATACAGACATGCGAATTTAGTCAGACAGTTGATCCTCTCAACAACAGAAAAAAAAAAAAAAAAAGAAAACACAAGAACCAAAAATCCAAAGACAAGAAAAAAAACAGGCATACATCAACAACAGCAACAACAACAACAACAACAACAGAAAAAAAAAAACACCGCTTGTTGCTGCTTTACATATTGTTATCTTCGAAGTGTGTGTTCAGGCTAACACATACAGATATACACTATTAATC
>PVLD010006936.1:0-95885 GCA_004027595.1 Dinomys branickii | reverse complement strand
ATCTCCATAAGAATTATACAATCACCACCGCCACAATATATTTGAGAACAATTTTATGACTCCAAAAAGAAACCTATTACCCTCTGAGTCATTTCTCATTTCTCCTTAATCCCCCAAGCCCTAGATGAGCACTAGCCTACTTTGTGTCTCTGTAGTTTGCCTATTCTTAGCATTTAATATAAGCAAAATCACTCAATGTGTGGTGTTTTATGTGTGGCTTTCCTTGCTTAGCATAATCTTTGAGGTTCATCTGTGCTGTGGTATTTGTCAGTATTCCGTTCCACTTTATGACTGAATAATATTCCATTTGATAGTTATATTACATTTTATTTATCCAGTTATCAGTTGATGGATACATTCAACAGTTTGAGTTTTTCCACTTTGGAGTTATTACGGACAATATTTCTATGAACATAGCAGTCTACAGGCTTTTGTGTCGATATACATTCTCCATTCTCTTGGTTATTTACTTAGAATCACTGGTCATGTGGTAACCCCATGTTTAAATTTTTGGTTCATTTTGTTTTCTTTTTTGTTTTTTATTTTCTAAGTAGCAAGGCTGAATTCATGACATTTGCATTGAGCTACATCCTCGGCTCTTTAAAAAAATATTTTGAGACAGGATCTTTGCCCAGGCTGGTCTTGGATTTGCAACCTCCTCCATCAGCCTCCCAGAGTACAGGGCTTTAGGTGTATGCCATCACACTGGCTCCTGTTTAAGGCTTTGAGAAAGAGTCCAGCTGTTTTTCTAAGTAGCTTCACCATTTTATCTATCAGTGAGGTATGTGCATTCCAGTTTCTCTACAAGTTCACCAACACTTGCTGCTGTCTACCCTTACAAAGCAGTATTTCACTGTGGTTTTGATGGGTATTTTCTTAGTGACCAAGGATACCGAAATATATTTTCCTGTGTTTATTGGGCATTTGTATATTTTACTCTTTTCGATGCCATTGTAAATAGAGCTTGCCTTAATCTCATTTTCAGATTGTTTATTGCTAGTATAGAGAAATAAAATTCTTTATATCTCGATTTTGTATCTTTCAACCTTGCTGACCTCATCTGTTAACTCAGTAGTTTCTGTTTTCAAGGCTCAGCGCCTTATGAATGAACAAAAAGCTGCTCCTGTCTTACCAGATCCTCTTGCCCCTTCCACTTACTCACCTTGCATTCTCTCTGGGAGAAGACTTAGCACATTCCTTTTGAAAGTTTGCCTACCCCTGACCTGTCTCTTTGTGATTCATGGCAGGGGACTCTTTGGCTACTAATCTATATAACTAAAACTCCAGTCACCACTTAACACATAAAATGGTAATCCTGACTTTTCTGGGGGAAAATGTGGCGATAAATTCCTCATCTGTCACATCTCCATAAATCTGATTTTAGGCACTTTTTTATTTACTTCAAGCTTTACCAATGAATCCTAGGTTTTGTATAGTCTGGTGTTGGTGTCCCTGTAACCAGTATGATTTTTATCATTATTGCAAACAAGCACTGTCTTGGCCCATTCATCCTGCAGTATAAAAATACCACAAACTGGATAGCTTACAAGTAACAGAAATGTATTTCTCACAATGCAAGAGGCTGGCAAATCCAAGATCAAGACACTGGTAGACTCTACATCTGGTGAGGGGCAGCTTTCTAATTTATATACAGGACTTTTCACTGCGTTCTTTCACATGGTAGAAGGGATGAAAGTCTTTTCGGGATCTTTTATGAGGGCACTAATTGCATTTGTGAGGGTTCTGCCTTCATTAACTGACTGCCTTTCAAAGACCCTCCCTCCCAATACCAGCACCTTGAGGGTTAGAATTTCAACATATGAATGAAGAGCCGGAGTTTACACAAATATTCAGACCATAGCAAGTACCAAGGAAGGTTGGTCCCAAAGAGAATTCTACTATTTTAGACCCTAAGGTAACCACAGGTGCAAATATTTCATTTTGACAGAAGAAAGTTAGCTTGTAGCAGTCCAGCAATACGGAATCAAGCCAAAGATTAATTTTGTTATAATTGTTATAAAAATCATACTTTAAGGTACCATGTAAATAATGATGTAGCCATGAAAATATATATAAAATATACATTTATATATATAATCTTCAAGATACATTATTTTGTCAAGACAAATTACAGAAGTCTGTGTCATATTAATTTTCTACTGCTGTTTTAACAAGTCATCGCAAACTCAGTGGTTTAAAACAACACAAATTTATTCATTTAAACTTCATAAGATCCTAGACACAGATGGGTCTTATCTGGCTAAAATCAAGCTATTGGCTGGACTGTGTTTCCTTCTGGAGGTTTCCTTGCTTTTTCAGCTGTTGCCATTATTTAGTTATGTGTGGTTGTAGGGCTGAGGTCTCCAATCCTTTGCAGGCTTTCAACAAGGGATCTCCCTTATCTCTGGGAAGCCTCTCTCTGGTCCCCACACAGAGCCTTCAGTAACTTAAAACTAGCAATGAACTATGGGACCCTTTACACACTGTCATCCTCTGATGCTTCTTCTGTCTGCACTGCCGGGGAAAAGTTTTCCTTGTTTAAGGATCTGTGTGATTAGATTGGGGCTAGGGCAGGGAGGGAAGGAGTGCAGAGAGACTGTTAATGAGTAAGAGCTTCCTTCTTCGAGTGAGAAAGCGTTGTGGAATTACATAGTGGTGATGGTTGTACAGCTGTGGATATACTAAAAACCACTGAATCTATTAAAATGGTGAGTTTAAGAATATGTGGACCGTGTTTCTTTTTTTTTTTTAGGTCTAAAAACCATTTTTTAAACAGTCCAAGCTGATCCATTTGAATTCAAATCTGATGTTGCCATTTCATTTTCAGTTTCTGTTAGCACCAACAGATACTGAGACGTAGAAAGGAAAAGACTTTGTTTCTGCCTTTTAAGACCTCGTTGTCTAAAAGGGTAGACCATCGTGTGAGCGCTTCATTTTAACTGAACCTTGTCCGGATGAGGCTAGGGGTGTGCTCTGAGACCACAAGGCTCTACTGGAAACCTGGCTTTCTTCTAGAGGCAGGAGGGGATCGCTGAAGGCTTTCCACCCGGGAATTGACAAGATCAGTTTGTATCTGAGTCATATCCTGGCAGCCGGGTGGAAGACCGAAGTGGCTGCTGCACAGCTAGTATCAGAGAGATCAGTTAGAAGACAATTGCCCTAGTTGGGTGAGAAATAATGAAAGCTTGAATGAGAAGCTGCGGTGGTAAGAACAAAGAGTTCAGCTTTAATAGATATATAAGGTTTAGAGCCCTGTAGGCCTTGGTCTGATGGGGAGTGAGAGGGTGGGAAATACGGGATGACTCACAGACTTCTCACTTAGGTCACTGGATAGATGCTGGTGTCGTTCACTGAGAAAAGAAATACAGCAAGAAGTTCAAAGGCTGAAATAATAAGCTCAGTTTAAGATGATAGGTAGAAGCCTCCTGGAAAATGTTGCAGAGAATGTCTAGCCATCGATGTTACTTTCATCTAGCTGCTTAATCCCTCTCCACTGCAGTTTCCTGATCTATAAAGTAGCAACACTGTAATGAGAGCTAAGAGTAACACGTGTGCGCGTGCGCGTGTGTGTGCATGTGTGTGTAAATGCATATTGACCTATATTCAAGTATTACAGGTGTTAACCTAATCCGCTCTGGGGAAATTTTGAGACAGGGTCTCTCTATGTGATATAGGCTCTCTATCTAACATAGGCTACATAAAGCCCAGGCTTTATTTT
Source organism: Dinomys branickii (assembly GCA_004027595.1). Lineage (NCBI taxonomy): Eukaryota > Metazoa > Chordata > Mammalia > Rodentia > Dinomyidae > Dinomys > Dinomys branickii. Next base: position 92,167 of record PVLD010006936.1, on the reverse strand, counting down.
AAATATATGCCTAGCTTTTTATAAAAAAAACTAGTGGAACTGGATTGTAATCCCAGCTCTTGGACAGGCTGAGGCAGGAAGATTGTAAATTTGAGCCCAGCCTAGGCAATGTAGTGACTTAATGAGATCCTGTCTCAAAATAAAGAAATTTTTAAAGGCAGGGGATATAGCTCAGTGCCTTGGTTTTAATCTCCTGTACTGAAAAAGAGAAAGAGACAGAGAGGGAGAAGAAGAGAGAGACAGGGAGGAGAGGAGAGGGGAGGGGAGGGGAGGGGAGAGGAGAGCACAGGGTCACTTAGTCTCACACTGGAGGAGTACTTACAGGTGCAACTTGATTTATGCCAACTCAATGAATACACAGATATACTACGAAGATCACATGGAAGGTGATAATTGCTGCCCTCAAAGTCTCTGTATAAGATTCTTTTAATTAGGCATTCCTCCTAGTGAATATAAACCAATTCGCTATAGAGAAATCACATAAATTTCTAAAATAATAAAATCTCACTTTTGCTTTGTGCCTGCTGTTCCCTAGGCACCACACGGAGCTTTGTACAGCTTTATTCTTCTGTCCTCAGAGGCATCCTAGTATTCATGTTCTCATTTTACAAATAAACAGAGTCTCAGAAAAGTTAGATGACTTAACCAAGTTCATTAAACTAGTAAGCAGTAAAGCCACCACTCAGGCCTCTTGACTCCAAAATCAAGAGCAAGAACTGCTGTTACGTATGAAGCGAGGTGTTCCTGCGTAGCGGGGCGTGGTTATCGGCATGCTTAGATGGCTTATGAGCAAATACCAATCCGACTGGTCCGAGTTGTGTGGAAGTTGTTGACCCTTCGCTACTGCCTTCGTGACCCCCCCTCCTCCTCTGTGGCGCTCCCAGCTAATCCCCAGGCTCTCTCTGCAGTCCTTCTGGGAGGTCTCTATCTCCGTGTCCGTCTTCCCTTCCTCTCGTCACACCGCTGTGTGCGGCACACAGATTGGACATGTTGAGTAAACAAAGAAGGCCTCGGCTGGAAACAGCAGCGCTGGTGCTGCCTCTCAGAAGGCCGGTCCTCAGACTTGTTCCTGACCTGTGCTTCTGGAGTCAGGACTGCCGAGCTTACCGTTGCTCAGCGTGGTTGTTCAGCAGAGCCAGCCATCGACACAAATACTTTCACAGGAAGAGGAAGGGCCAAAGCAAATGTAGTTTCATGAGCTCGGCCAATGGTGCAAGGGGGATTTGCTGAGTGGGAAGTGGAGCCCTGCGTTCTTCAAAAGAGCGTGGCTGCGCTTTTTCCAGAAAACAGAATGGAAGCCAGCTGAGCAGGGGCATCCCTAACGCTGAAGCAGCGGGGGCATGAGACAGTGTCTACAACGAAACCATTTCACACACAAGGCTAATATGTTTGAATGAGGCCACTTCTGGACTCTGCATGCCCATGTAGACTTTGTAGGCAAGGAATAGTTTGTGCCTGTGGTCATTTGTCTGAACAGAGTAAGTTCCCAACTTAGGAACCTTCGAATTGTGAACCTTCACAGATACGAACAGACTTCACGTTAGGAACATTCGTAGAGGCAAACAAATCACAGAAGCAGCTTGTGTGTCTGCCAGACGCTGTCACAGCTCTGCTGCTGTGAGCTTACTGTACAGGGCAGCAGTGTACAGCAGTACAGTGCTCAGTCACAGCCCATGGTGTCCAGAAGCAAGAGAAAAAGCAGTAGAGATGGAGAGGGGACTGCTAGGACACGCAAAACAGTATATGTTGTGTATTTGTGTCAGTGGTGTAGAAGACTCACTTAGTCAGACTTACAAATGAATCCATGATCGTCTCCCTGAACGGAACTCATTCATAAGTCAGAGACTTGCTATAGTAATCAAAAGATCTGAGCACTATCTTGCCAAAGGAGAGAACTTTAAATTAATTTAGCATGTAGATTTTTTTCTTGAATTAGTGGACTGAATTTATTTTTTCGTGGTGGGAAGGCTCCTCAAATAATCACGATACATTGTGTTCAGGATCTAATTTCCAAAAGTCAGCATGCAGTGCACTTCAAAAGTAATTCATTTTGCAATGTATTTTTCTCATTGCACTCATATAGCAGAAATTATTACAAATGGCCTTGGAAGCTGGGATCACCATTATATCAACCAAGAGGTTTGACTGGGCTGTTGACAGTAAAGGTTACTTTTCTGAAAAAGGAAAGGAGGCTGCGCATGGCAGTGCATGTCTGTAATACAGGAGGTGCATGCCAGGAGTCTGAGGCAGGAGGATCCCTTGAGTTTGAGGGTAGCCTGGGCTTTATGTAGCCTATGTTAGATAAAGAGCCTATATCACATAGAGAGACCCTGTCTCAAAAAAAGAATACTACATTCTTTCAAAAATAAACAAATGTGAGGGGGCTGGGGATATAGCTCAGTGGAATAAGCGTCTGCCTAGCAAGCGCAGGGTCCTGAGTTCGATCCCCAGTACTGCCAAAAAACAAAAAAGTGATAAAAATAAACAAATGTGGAATCTTCTACCAGCTCTCCCTCTGTCTCTCTCCAGCCTTGGATATTCCCTTAGTTCCTCAAGCCTGTCTTACCTGAACATGACTTAACTAGTTTCTTTTGTGTTTTGTTTGCTTCTACTTCTTCCTGACTAGAAAAATCTGTGTTCCTTCTCTTCCACATATTCCCACTGAGCCTTCAAAACCAGAACTTACTTCTTCCAAGAACTTCCCCGATAGCCACACCCCAAGTGTGATTTGTTTTTTCAGTTTCCTTATCTATTGTCACTATTGTCACTGTCATCTATCTGCGCCATATCTTCTTGCAGTTACCAACATATTCCTGTGAATCTCAACCTAAGTTGTTTTATTTGTGTATGTTTCAGTCTTCGATTAGATTTTCCATTCTCTGGAGGACTCAAAGGCTGTGGCTTCTCTTTCTTTAGCATCCAGGAATAATACAATGACTCACATTAGAATGACATAAATGCTATCCTTGGGATAAACTTCAACCCACATTAAACATTTGATGGTGATAGCAAGCAAGATTTTATTAAACAAGTATCAGATGCATTTCCAAAGGTTAAAGATCAGTGTGAACATCTGATCTGTCCTTTATGGACCTTTCCCCTAAGAACTTACAAAAGCTTTTCTTGTGTATACTTATAGCAGTTTTCTTTTTCAGATCTCAGGGCAACAACTTACTAATGAATGGACAGAAGACTCTGTCCTAGAAAGCAAAATCACCGCTCATTACCAACTTACTCTTGAATACAGTTAATTATTCTACAAACATTCATCCTACATAGGACCGAAAGGACATCAAATTTACTTTCTATTTAAGAAACCCAGACACATAAAATGGAACAAAAACAGAATACAAGTTATCTCGGTTTCAGTGCCAGGTAAATGTCCCAGACAACACGATGTGAATTACAAGCGTGATGGAGGAGATTCGCGTGAGGGCGTAGCTGATGGGCTCTTCCTAAAAGTGTTATGATGTGGACTTGGCCTCAGATGACGGGCACAGAAGCAGTAACGTCTGTGCTGAATTTGGGCAGTGATGTGTGTTTCAGGTAACCAATGAAAAAATGCATGAAGAACTTTTTTTTTTTAACACATCATTATTTTTGTTTTAAACAAACAATATTAATTTAGATGTCCATCTTCTGGTGCACTTCATTCTTTCCTGAATTTCTGTGCGGCCAGCTGGTATTCTTTTTATTTCTATCTGAAACTTTTCTTTTATTGTTTCTTTTACCACCGATGAGTAGTTCTCAGTTTTTATTTTTATGCAAATGTCCCTACTTTACCTTCACGTTTGAAGGCATAGAATTCTTCTGTGTCACTGTCACTTTACTAGGCAGGAATTCTAAGTTTGCAGTAATTTTTCCCGCTCTTGAAAGATGCCGTTGCTCTGTCTTCTGGTTTCCATCCTTTCTGTGGAAAAAGTTAGCTGTTGCTCTTGCTGTTGCTGGGGAAGCGCCTTTTTCTTTTACTCTGGCCAATTTCAGCATTTTTATATTTGCGTTTAGTTTTCAGTGGTTTGACCAGATGCAGTTTTCTTTGTATTTATTCCGTCTCAGGTTCTTAGAGTTTCTTGAATCTGGGGTTTAATGACCTCCGCTAGTTTGAGGGGACCCTTGGTAAGTGTCCCTTCAAACATGGCTCTTGCCATGCCATTGGCCACACTCTTTCCAGGACCCCACAGACGATCACGTCGGATCTTTCCCCACATCCCGCGTGTTTCTTTCACTCTTTCCCTGGTACTCCTCTGTGTTTTCCTGGGCTTCACTCTCAATATTTTCTCATCTCTTCTGCTGGGTCTAATATGGTTAAGCCAATCTTTTGGATTCTTACTTTTAATTATTATAAATTTCCTTCCTGGGATTTACTTTTTTATTTTTTGTGGTACTGGGGATCAAGCCCAGGGCCTTTTCACTAAACTACATTGCCAGCTCTTTTAAAATAATTTTATGTATTTATTTGTTCGTTTACTTTAGTTCTGAGACAGGGTCTCATTATGTTGCATAGGCTGGGCTCAAATCTGCCGTCCTCCTGCCTCAGCCTCCTAGAGTACTGGGGTTACAGGTGTGTACCACCATACTCTGCTTAATTGTTTTTTGTTAATTCCAATTCTCTGGTGGACCTCTCCACCCTCTCACCTAATCTGATAAACATCCTAGCCACAGTTACTTAAAAAAAATGTGGCTAAAAACTCAAGCTGTTTGTTATCTGTGGATTCATTTCCATGGCCTGTCTTTCTTGCCTCTTTGAATTTCGACCAGTTGGTCTTGTTTCCTGATGTTACTGATTTTAACAGTTGAAAGCCATACATGGGTGTATGAAAATTATGACTCCGAATGATGGTATTATTCTCCACAGACAGGTTCTTTCTGTTCTCTGCTGGCAGGGATAGGTTTCTGGGAGCCTTACCTTTATCCAGGCAAGGCTGACTTGCATTTTCTTCTAACACAGTCACTTCAGAGGTCCCCACTGAAGCTCTTCTTTGTTCCCTACTGCATTGCTGGTGGGGATGTAAACCAGTGCAACCAATACAGAAATTAGCGCGGAGAGTCCTCAAAAAACTAAGTCTACAAATTCCATTCAACCCAGATATTCCACTTCTAGGTGTCTTCCCAAAAGAGGCATCATATTATGGTGATATGTATATATCCCATCTTTAGAGCAGCACAACTCATAATAGCCAAATCTTGGAAGTGGCCTCTATGTCCATTAACAGACAAATGGATAAAGAAAATGTGGTATTTATACACAATGGAGTACTACTATGCCATAAAAAAGAATAAACTTGACCCATCTGTGGGAAAATAGGTGCACTTTGACACCATAGTGTTAAGTGAAATAAACCAGATATACAGCTTAGATACTGCACGATTTCTCTTATATGAGAAACCCAAAGATAGGTAATGGGAAATAGGGAGATAGGTCTTTTGCATAGGAGCAGGGGATCCGGTGGTGGAAGGGAAGCTGGTGATGGAGTGGAGATTGGGGATGAAAAGAGAACTAAGGTGTGCCAAGCGCCTGTTCTGACCGCCCACGAGGAACGTGATCATTGTGTACAGTAAACACACACTGAGAAAAACCAAAACTGGGAAGAGGAACAACAATAAAAAATGGCTGGGAACAAAACAAGCGTTGTTTGCTCACCAGAGTCCTTTTTCCTTGTTGGACTCTGAACTCTGACTTCTGCCTCCCGCAGATGCTAACGCTGCTGACGTTTCTGCTTCAGGTTTTTAACCTGTTTGCAGCACTCTTTTGTTTCCTGGGTGTTTCCCCCTACACACGGGCAAACTGGGGTCATCAGATGCTTCAAGCTTCTCGAATCATAAAAACAGACTTATGCCTCTGCTATTCTTTTTTTTTTTTATTTAGGATTTTATTATTATTCTCTGAAAATCCAGAGAAAAATTGTTGGTTTTATATTTTACCAGATTTTATAACTATTTTCAGCAAAAGTGTTATTTGCAAACAGAAGTGAAAGTAACCAATTTAGATATAGTAAAAGCATACTCCACTTAGTTAATTTTAAAAATCTAATTGGAGGAGTATGTTGGCCTTCCTAAAATGTGAATGGAAAGACAGAATAACTAGAATAGCCAAAATAATTTCAAAAATAAAGAGAACAAAACTGGAATATTCATATTATCACAGCATCTGGTTTCAATATTTAGCAGAAAGCTACACTACTCAAGGTAGCTTGGAAACGGTAAAAGTCAAACAGAGATCAATTGAACAAAATAAAAAGTCTGGAAACAGATCCTTACATGTGGTCAGTTGACTTTGACAAGGGCACAAAATATGTTCTATGGAGAAAGGGATAAAGAACTCTAAAAACTCAACAATAAGAAACTCAATACATTAACTTTTCAAACTGTGCACAAATTGGATGGCAAAATTTACCAAGAAGTACACAGATAGCAGGTGGGCACATGAAAGTCACCAAAGGAGTACAAATTAAAACTTCAGTAATGTCCCACTACACACCTGTTAGAATAGCGTGCGTGCGTGCGTGCATGCGTGTGTGTGTGTGTGTGTGTGTGTGTGTGTGTGTGTGTGTAGTACTTGCAGCTGAACCCCAGGCCTTTGTACTAGGCTGCATCCCTAGCCCTTTTATTTTATTTTATTTTATTTTATTTTATTTTATTTATTTTGAGACACGATTTAGCTAAATTGCTAGACTGCCCAGGCTGGGCTTCAAGACATCCCTCTCCTGCCTCAGCCTCCCGCCCCCAGTTTAAAATGGCTTTTAAAAACGACAATACCAAGTACCGGCAGAGATGCAGAGGAACTAGAACTGTCACATGTTACCTGTAAGGGTGCAAAACAGTATGGCCAGTGTGGAATATAGTTTAACAGTTTCTTGTAAAGTTAAACATATACTTGACCTGTGAGCCAACAGCATCATTTCAAGGTATTTACCCAAGAGAAATTAAATCTTATTTTCACACAAAAACCTGTACACAAATATTTATAGCCACCTTACTCAGAATTAAAAAAGAGAGAGAGAGAGAGAGAGAGAGAAATGACTCAAATGTCATTTTGGTAATCAAAAAAGCAAACTGGGGGACAACCATAAAAAGAGTACTACTTAGCAATAAAACTGAACATGTTGGTAAATCTCAGACCATGACGCTAAGTGAAGGAACCAGATTCAAAAGGTTGCATATGGTGTGATTCAATTTATATGATATTCTAGAAAAATAAAAATACAGAAATAGAAGTTAGCATGGTGGGTTGCCGGGATGTGAGACAGAGGGATTGACTGAAAAAGAACATAAAGGCCAGGCATGGTGACACACACCCGTAATCCCAGCACTCTGGGAGGCTGAGGCAGGAGCATGGCAAGTTGGAGCCCAGCCTGAGCAATTTAATTACTCACCAAGACCCTGTCTCAAAATGAAAGATAAAAAGGTCTGGGGATGGAGACCTTTGTAGCTCAGCGCCAAGGCCGTAGGTTCGATCCCTAATGCAGGGGGAAACACAGACACACAAGGGAATATTCGGGGGATGAACCTGTCCTGTGTCTTCACTGTAGTGGTGATTTCATCACTGTGTATTTCTGAGAAGAGATTTGTTTATAAATTTTTTAAATGTGAGTAAAAATAATAGAAACCTTTCATCTTAGCTTTATAAATCTTGCTATTGAAGAATAAAACAAAGATACAGAAAATTACATAAAATGTATAATTAAATGAATGTTTACCAGGCAAAAATCCTTATAACGATCTAAGGTCAAGAAATGAACTTTAGGCCAGGAGTATAACACTGTGCTAGAATGCACATACCGACGAGTGAGACCGTGGCCGGTCCCCGGCACAAAAAGGGGGAGAGAAGGAAGGGGGGGAGGGAGGGGCGGGAGGGAGAGAGAGCGGGAGGGAGGGCGGAAGAAGATGGAACTTTGCCTCCCACTCTGGAACCTACCGCCGCGCGTTCCGTTTGAATCGCACAGCCCTCTCTTTTCCCGTAAGTAATCGTTGTCCTGACTTCTACAATAATCACCTTCTTGCACTTTCATAATTGTTGTCACTCACATGTGCATCGCTAGAAACTACAGTCTTATCTGTTAAAACATGTTTGTGTTCTTAACCTTCCTTTAAACCTATAGGCTCTGCACTGACCGCTTCTTATCAGGCCCGCGGTCTGCATTTTGCTGGTTACACGACTGTGGTGAGGCTGAGGGTGTTCTTTTGTTCCCTGTGTTTCCTGAAATGGGGCTGCTCGGTCCAAAGACTGGATCACGCTCAGTTCCCATCCCTCTCCAAAACGTCTGCCAAAACTAAAGGAGTGAGCGGGGCCTAGGGACGCACACCTGCAATCCTAGCGCTAGGGGAGCCCGGGCCAGGAGGATCTCAAGGTCAAGCCCAGCTCGGGCAACCGAGCCACTTAGTTAGACTGCCTCAGAATAAAAAGGGAATGCGAATGCATAGTTCTACCAAAGTAGGCAAGTAAAATAAAATTTTAAAAATGAAAAGGGCTGGGAATGTAGCTCAGTGAAAGGCCTGGGTTCAGTCTCCAGTACCACAAATAGCAGCCACAACAACAACAGTAACATAAAGAACAACAACAAACTGAAGACTTATGGAGTGTCTGGTCTCTCTGTCTCTGTCTCTCTCTCTTTCTCTTTCTCTCCCAATACTAGAGATCGAACTCAGGGCCTTTGCACTGAACTAAACGACACAGTCTTGCCAAGTGGCTAAATTGTGCGGGCTGTGCTCAGACTTTTGACTCTCCTACGTCAGCCTCCCAGTGTGCTGGGATTACAGGCATGCACCACCGTGCCTGGCTTATGGGGATGTTGCCAAGTGATCCGTGTCTGTCAAGACATCAGAAAGTATCAGATGTCTGGTTGTCTTTTTATGGTATCAACATCTCTTGATACTAACAGTTACATCTTTTAAGTTCACTGAGGCTGTAAAATAGATATTCTTTTTTTCAAGTTGGAAAACTGGTAGACATTTCTCATTATATCATGTGGTTACCCACTAATACAGTTAGCAGAGAAAAGGCAGGATACGTGTGTGATTCTTTCCCTGTACCAGACTTCAAACAAATGAAAACTTTCCCTATAATCCATTTGTTTGTTTCATTTTAAGACAGAGTCTTACTATGTAGTGCAGGCTGTCCTTAAACTCACAGTGATCCTCCTGCCTCAGCTTCCCAAGAGCTGGGATTACAGCCATGCACCCCACCACATCCAGCTCCTTATGATCTCCTGAAAGTATTTTCTTTTTTGTAAATGTCATGCTTAACTCATGGGTTTAGGCATATTTGATAGATTTTAATTTATTAAAATTATTATTTATTGAAATTACAACTGTGCCCTCTTAAACCAGTGAGAACTTCTTCAGCTTGACCCTTCTGTACTTTTGGCATAATGCCAGTATTCTTTGATAACTTCCCTACAATCTTGTTTGACAGCGAGATTATTCTGCACATTTTCTAACTCAGACCAGGATGAGCCATTTCCCTAACATGCCCCAATTCCTTTCAATTAGACATAATATTTCAAGATGACATTCTGGCTAGGTGTGGTAGTGCATTTCTGGAATCCCAGTACTCAGGAGGCTGAGGCAGGAGGATTGCCACTCATGAGTTCAAGGCCAGCCTGGTATCCATACTGAACTTAAGGCCAGCCTAAACTACATAGCAAAATCTTGTCTCTAAATGAATAATTAAATAAATATTGATCACATCCTGGGTTTTAGGGACGTTCGTTGCTGCTGATTGGTCGGCATTTTCAGTGCTTGGCCATTGTTTTCAGTGGACAGAATGGCAGTATTTCCAGTGAGTAGCAAAAGGAAATGCATACACGTATACAAATATTCTTAAAGATAAAACACCTCAGGAGTATATACAGACGCTGCCAATTCAAATCTATCAGCTATATTTTGGATCTTTGTCACTCTTCAATATCTGCCACTGTCTCTCAAATCTTTATCTCCTTCTGCATTTAAAGTCTTTAAAAAACATTTCCCTCTTTTTTCATCTGTTTCTCTTCAGGCATTACACTTGAATATATTTTCTTTCTAGTTCGCTCATCATTTCTTGAGTTATACTTACTTTATTTCTAATTATTTCCTGAGTTGTATCCCTTAATTTCTGAGTTTCTAATTTTTATTTCTGTTATTTCATACTGTGTACTACTTTCGTAATGCCTTTTATCCTATTTAGAAATGTCAAGTTACACTTGTGATCTCTTTCATAGATATTCTTTCTGAGGTGACCTTATTTCCTCTGTGGCTGTTAGCGCTTCTTTTCCTTTTTATTTTTTAATAAAAACTATATGACCTTGGTATTTTTCAGCTGCTTCTTTTAATGTAAAATTTGTTTTCCTGAACTTTCCTCAAATAAATTGCATCCACAAAACTTTCATTGCTCCACAGGACTCCCTCTGTTGATTTGGGAGTGTGAAAAGTAAGGCAGCTTACTCTTCGGGCTGCTTCGCCGTTTTGATGTGGCGTTCTTCTGTCTGTCGTCTCTTGACCACGTCCGCCTCGGTGTTTATTTCATTCCAAGCGGTCTTTGCAGCGTGGGGCTTGTCCTCCAAAGTGGCGCTCACAGCTTGGTTTTGAGCTGGGTCACTCCAGTCCCTTCAGAACTTTTCCCCATGAGCACAGCGTTAGTTTTCACTGCTATTCTCACACTGACCTGCCTTTCAGTGACAGTCTGGTGGGTATTCTGGATTTCTCTGTCCTCAAGATGCCTTGGAGAAAACTTCTTTAGCTTTTCTCCCAGACCGTTACTGATACCACACAAGTCTGGTGGCTGTTGGCGGTTTGACTCACACCCACTTGTGTTGTAGCATTTGCAGGGATACGTACGTTGTCACCTGCTGCCATGGTTTGAATGTGCCCCCATAAGTCATGAACTGGAAACCATCTGCAAGGTCCTATGTCAAGGGTCATTGAGGAAGGCAGTTAAGATCAGATGAGGCTGGGAAGTTGGGGTCTCCATGAGAGCATTAGTGGCTTTATAAAAAAAAAAAAGGTGTGTGAGCAAGCATAGGAGGTCTGCCTCTCCACGTGATATCCCCCACCATTTCATAGTGCAGCGAGGGGACCCTCACTGGATGCCAGGGTTACCAGGGTTCCAAGCGCTGTGGGCTCTTCCTAGAGATTCTTTCCGGGTTCTTGCTGTCCTGAACAGAGAATTGGACAAGCAACGCTAAAAAGATAGTGAGGTTTTGCATTTTTTAAAGGTAGGAAAAGAGATATGCTCTGCAGAGTGAGTGTAGGCTAGTACAAGTAGGAAAAGAAGTGTGCTCCGCAGGGTGAAAGCAGGCCACTGAGAAAAACAGAACCCTGGGGCCACAGGGTTAGTGGCGGCCATCTTTTATATCCATTCTGATGTTGGATGTAGGCCATCCTCTCAAAAACTGGCTTGATGTCACCACAGGAGAACGGAAGATAGCATTTTCTGATTGGCCCCAGGTGCAGGGCTTGGAACTGTTTTTCTGTGCACACGTGCTGGATTTCCATGGTTGACAGATCAAGCCCTCTTGCTCAGCTGCCTGGACACACCCTAATATCCTGCCTCGCCAGCATCAGGCTGTAGGACTTCTCAACCTCTGGGACTGTGAGCTAAAAATACGTTTGCTTTTTATAAATTACTCAGTCTGTAGTACTCAGTTACAGCAACAGAAAACACTCAGTTTTGTTGTAAATGTTGTTCCTGGAGTTTTGGTTTTGCTATGTAGTTGTTCTCTCTGCTTTTGTGTAAAGATGCAGAAAAAATAAAAAGCCATGCTGCTGCTAATGTCATCTTCCCAGAATCCTCTACCACGTTAATTCAATTATAAGTGTATTGCGTACTGCAGGACCGTTGGGAGGCTGCTCATAACTTATGGGCGTTGGCATCTTGCTTCCCTTTGGGCCCGGGAAGGTTAAGAGCTTTAAATCTTAGCTGTTTGTCACAATTAATGACCAAACATAAAGAAACTAAAATGTGAACATAGCAAATTACCAACTCATGTGAATTTTTCTTCAAAAAAAGTTAAATTTAATTACAGCAGAAATATTTCCGAGGTTTTGGGAATTATTTTTGACAATAAATTAAAGAAACCAGTTATGTATGTTTTCTCAAAACTAACACAGTGCGGCTTTCTTTTCTGAGGCATATACACATAAATTACTTATGTGCAAGCTTCATAGGGTATAATATACTTGCATATATTGCTATATATTTTACTTTAATATTATTACTCATAGATGAAAAACTGTAAGAATTAGCACAAAAAAGAGAAAGTTTTTAGCAGCAGCTAGTGAGCTGAGAGACCTAGTGATCCCTCAGGGGCGCTGTATGGACCTTTAAAACAAGGAAAATTCTCAAGTGGTCATCTTGCCCAGACCACAGCCTTAATCTTTCTAACTCTATGTGTTTAAGTGCAGAAAATAGTTAACACTGAATAATATCTGTAAGAAAAAGGGTTTGGCTTTTGCTGTCTAGTTTTCCCATCAGACAACAAGGTGTAGTGCCAGCCAGCAGAGCAGAGAAACAATACTTAAGCATGACTTCAAAACAAATTTAACAGAGCCCTGGTAGCTAGGAAACGGCAGCGCAGACAGTGCATTGAGGAAGGATAGTGGAGGAGCCAGGGGCAACTCTAGGGCCATGTTATGGTGCTATGCGAGTGGCGTTGCACACGGTTGCCATAGCTACAGAGCTACACAAGCTATAGACACACAGGCCCTGTGGACCCACCCACCCTGCTGCCACCGCTTCCACACCTGCCCCTGCGAGTTTTCTGCAGCTCCAGCATAGGGAGGAAAAGGCCATATGGCTTAGATCAAAATATTTTTTTCACTTCTAAAAATCAGAATACCAGAGATTCAAAGCAGCGGGCAAGGAAACACTGGAAAAATGCTGATTTCCCAAAGGTCAAGGCTTCAGAACATTTACTCAAAGAGAAAATGCTGGTGATCCTCAGATACCCTCTTTCATATCTACTCTCTTCTTCCTTTCTACCTTCTGGATTTCTCTCCTGACCGCGTGGATCCTGGCGGTCTTCCTCCTCCACCCCCACCCCTGCTTGTCAGCAGCACCAGGGAGAGCTGTAGCGTTATGCAAAGGAGTGCATGTGGGTTAAAGCGGTAGAGCGGGGATTAGATATTTTGGTACTATTTTCTTCCACTAAGATAAAGGAAACATTTTTGGATGCTGTTGCCAGATTTAAGGCGATGCCAGGGTAACCTGAGGGAAAATGATAGTGATTGTTGCAGATATAAAATAGGAAGTAGAAAATTTTAAAAACAGAAGAGGAAAATGTCTTGGTTATAATTAGGAAGGTCCTGAAATCCCACCCTAAACTTGAGGGTTGGGTGGTGAGCAATAACAGACGTATGTTGGCAAGTTCTCTAGGGGGAGCACATAGCTTTCCCTGGAATCCTCTTCCTGGTGAAATAACTTAGTGGGTTGGGGGACTTACAGCTGCATGTTCATGAATAGCACGAATAAAATGGTTTAGGGACCTGCTGATTCTGTTTCTGGGATTTCAGACAGAGTAAAGTCTCTAGAACCTTTAAGCACACCTGCTTGCTTTGCTCATGTCATATGGAGCTAACCCCGTCTGAAACATCTGAGACGGTGAAGCACAGAGGGAAGACGTGAGCTCTGTGTTAGTTTCCCAGGACTGCCATAACAAAGTACTGCAAAATGTGTAGCCGAGGAAAACTGAAATGTATTACCTTGTGGATCCAGAGGGTGAGCATCCCGCTGAAACCTGCTGGAGAGCCCGCGCTTGCCTTTTCCCAGCTGCGTGGCTTGCCCGCACTCTCTGACGTACCTTGGCCTCTATCTAGGTCATCACCCCGTCCTCCCTTACTACATGTGCTCTCCACCTATCTCCGTCTCTTCTCGTGATATCTTTACAGTGACACCAGGCACGTTGGACTAAGGGCCCGTGCTAGTGACATCTGCAACTAGCCTATTTCTAAATAAGGTCATAGTCTGAGGTGCTGAGCGGTTAAGACTTCAACTTTTCTTCTTGAGGGAGACAAAATTCAATCCATAATAGCATCCAGCTTTCTGAGTGCAAATTCAAAGTCGAACATTTCTCAGCTGTGTGACTTACAGTGCATCTCAGCCTCTCTGTGTTTTCTTATCTGTGTAAAATGAGATCATGGGGAAATCATAATACCTCCTCTCCAGGGTTCTCACATAGAACAGTAGTAAAGGGGATAAAAAGGAGAAAAGACAGAATGTGATAGGTAGAGAGTGATCGGTGGCCCTTTGTGGACTCACCCTTTCATAGGAAGAAGTGCTTCTTACCCAGGAAGTGACTACCAAGGTAGGAGGGGTAAAGAATCAGGCTGTGTGGTCAAGAGTAGCTTAGCAAATCTCTCCACAAATCCTGTATGGGTCCAATTAAAGTAAAGAGAGTATTATATTCTTTGATGAGGGTGACTTTGACTTGTAATGCTAGGTAACGCTACATAAGAAGAAAAAGTAGGGTAAGTGGAGAGGACATCACAGATGCAAGTGTATCTCTTAAGACAGAACCTGAACCGATAGCTGAACGTTGCGCTCTCTGGGGAAAGCACGCCCTAGCTGAAGGAGCGGTACATGCAAACACTTTGACAGTGGAGCATACTTGGTCACTTAAGAAGCGGCAGGAAGTAAAGGTGGGAATTTTTAATAATAAAAATACATAAGCCTGATTCAGGTGACATGGAAGGCAGTGCGACATTGACATGTCAAAGCTATAAAGCCAACAAAATTTGAATTTGAACTCAGGCCCTGCCGTGTGCTAATTTTATATGCTTGAACAAGTTACCTAACACCGATGAGCTTCAGGTTTCTTATCTATAAAGTAGCAAAAACAAAAAGTTGTTTTGGAGGAATGTTTTAAAGTACAAATGAGGTTTGAAGGGCTGGGGATATAGCTCAGTGGAATAAGCACCTGCCTAGCAAGCGCAGGGTCCTGAGTTCGATCCCCAGTACCGCAAAAAAAAAAAAAAGACCAAAAACAAATGAGGTTTGAAAAATGATGAGTTTGGCCGAGAGATTTGCGTTTGACTCCTAGTTATATAGCTTCTTGCGTTTCAGCCATATACCAGGATTTGACTTTTCCACATATAAAGTGGGAACAATAATATTATGCAGTAGAACCGTTATGAGGCTTTAACTAGGTGAAGTATGCTTTTAGTTTTGGCAAATTTTATCTTTATGTACAGGTATGTTTTTATTTGTCTTATTCAGGACTCACTATTTTCATTTAATCCCCAGAGTTGTATCTTTCTTTAATTCTGAAAAATTTTTATTCACTAGCTCTTTGAATGCGTGAAGATAAGCAATGTTCTATAGCAGAACAAATAATACCGATATCTCTGTAGTTTAAAACGACAAAGCTCATTCCTCACACCTACTCCCTTGAGCACTGGCTGATCCCTGTTCTGGATTGGCCGGTACTCTGAGACCCACTTAGCAAAAGAATCGCAAGTTGGAATGTTGCTGCTTGCTTTGGCAGAAGTGAGGGGGAAAAGAGCATGGTGAGTTGTGCATTGAAGCTTTTTTTTGAGACAGGGTCTTGCTATGCAGTTCAGGCTGGCGCTGAATTCACTATGTAGTCTAGGCTGGCCGCAGACTCACAGCAATCTCCTTGCCTCATCCTCCTGCGCGCCCTCTGGGCATGTGCCACCACACGCTCATTAAGCTCTGAGTCTTAAATCTTCCCGGAAGAGATATCCACTCACGTTGTGTTGGCTAAAGTGAGTCACATGAGCACACCTGATTTCCACACCATGGGGAAGTACAGCTATCACACAGATGCAGGGAGGGATCAGAGAATATTGGGAGGTCAGCGGCAATGACTATTGTTCTGGAACCCTATTAGATATGTCTCCTCTCGCACTGTTATTCTGTCTTCACGTTTCTCATCTCCTCTTTCATAGTATCTCTTTAACCCTTTCTGAACTGCATGCCTTAGGTCATTCTCAGTTTCCCTTTAGCTGGGTCTAGACTATACTGCTCAGCCCAGCCACTGAGCTTTAATTTTCAGACACTACACTTTTCATGTCTAGAAACTTTTTTCCATATGCTCTTCTCTTATCTGTCCCTTTGCTGTTTCATGGATTCTATTTCTTCTTTTTATATTTTTAAACACTTTAAAGTGTCTTTTAGATTGGGCTATTATGTCTAGCTCAGGGAGTGCTTATCCTCGTAAGAACTGAACTGCTGACCCCGGAAATGATTTGTTTTCTTGCCTACCTTGTACATCTTTATTTTGGGTTTGTCTTCAGTGAGGCTATTTCTGTGTGCCCTGGTTATAGAAATGTCCCTACAGGGCAGTGTTGCCTCTGTGGAAGCCCTCTGGATATTGCAGGATCTGGGCCAATTTTCAATGTGAAAGCCTCAGCTAGGGGCTCTCAGAACCACAAAACAGGTACGTGTTCAGCGTCAACACACCATCCACGGGTAGCGTGGCCTTGGGTTCTGCTTTCTCAGGGGTTCTGCTTCGTCTTGTTTCCATCCATTGCCTAGGATACACATCCAGCTTTGCTAACACTTCCAGAGGCTGCGAGGGGGAATTTTCATAGACCTATGTAATAAATGGTGTGGACCTTTATGACTTGGGGCTGCTGTAGGTTGCTGAGGTTCCCCTGTCCTCACCATGGGCTGTGAAACCTGTGCTGCACTCCTCATGCTGCCCTTGGAACACCGCCCATGAAGCCCTGTGTTAGGTTCCAGCAGCCCAGTGGCATGCACTTTCTGCTCCTTCTCATGTCTGATTTTTGGACCTTCCTTCATTTCTAGGACCTGGAGAGACCTCTGACTCAATTTGAGCTCAGACATTCACTTAAAGGCAAACAATGACTTTGTTATATTTTAAGAAGGATTTCTATGTTTTTAGACTTGGGAATGGGGGACTTTTAAATCACCTTAGCTTTTTATGTTGACAAGAATTTCCTACTTTTTGATGAGAGTAAACTTAACATGAATGAGTTTAGTGAGATGATAACTGGTAGGTTATGAAAGATCAAGGAAATGTTTTTTAGAGAGGGGAAACACAAACGTACACCCATGCTCCAGGAAAGAAACCATGGGCAAGGTAGAAATGGCAGATACACGAACGTGGAGAAATTGCTGTCTAGAGACAACGTCAGACTCCGGAATAGATGATCTTGGAATTTGGAGCATAGATACAGGGTCAGCTTTGGAGGGCAGAAGCATTAGCTCCTCCCTGGAAATAGAAAGAAAGGGTGCATATTGCTAAAAGTTGTTGCAAAGTCTGGAAATCGATGTCCGATCCCTGTATTTTCTTTGAGGTGTTTTCTTTAAGATGTAGGTGCACTATAGAAATGGAAGCTTTGCGTGCACTGTGAGGAATAAGAAGGTTAGTAGACAGACACGCAAAGGAACGTCTGGAGAGACGAGCAGGCCCAGCTTGTGTGTTGGAAACCATGCGTTAGAAATAATGCCACCAGCACAGTGGATAGGAAATATTTCTTTCTAACTGCCCACATGTGGGAGCAGAGAAGTACATGGCTGGGGTGGCTGAAGGTTAGCGTTTGCAGGGCAGCTACTGGTAAGAGGCAGACGGGTAAGGGAACAGAGCCTGAGAGGAGCACTTTGAAGTGATTAAATAGAGAAACTAAACCGAGCATGAAGTAAACCCATCCTTGAACAGTTACACAAAGGTGGAACAGACTGGGCTGTGATGAATGGGGCCGGGCCCAGTAGCACATTCAGATCTCCAGAAATGGTCATTATTGTTCAGAATGCGGTGCTATTTTTGCGACTAGGTTTTCTGCTTCTCTCGTGGGTCACAATTGCCTGCCCAGTGGGAACAACTATTCTGCTTTTTCTAATCTGGTTTCATTCATTCGCTATCTTCATATGTTCCTAGCTTAAACTCACCAAGAGAGAGCAGGTGGCTGGTATGGCCAGTGTGGACCTCTACGAGGCAGAGTACTTATACCAAGCCCTTTCACCTATGGGTCAAGTTGAGGGCTGGTGGTGGGATGCAATGGCAGACATGTCCTTGATGCATAAAGAGACCTCTTCCAAAGGTCTAAGACTTTCCACAGTTCTTTCCAAAACGAATAAAACTGCAGGCAGCACTTTTTTCCTAAACGTTTAAATAGCATTTCTCCTCCTGGACTTCTTAGTCGGTTTCTATCCATTTCTTTAGTTTTCACATCTTACCATCTTGTGTAGCTGGACACAGTTCAAAAATTTCTCATGTAGCACACCTAACTGTGGAAGTTGCATATTCTACATTTGCTTGGAATTTACTCCACCCACACCCCTTTTCACATACACGCATAAATAAGTTCGCATACTTCCCCCCTAACTTCCAGCTCCCACTCTAAAGAAGAAATAAATTATTTTCTATACATAATTTTCTTTCTGGCATGCATACATTAACAGTGGTAGTGGAGAATCTTCCAAAGCATGACAAAATGAGTGATTTCAGTTTCTAGGTGAGATTTTTACCCCTTAATATAAAATATTCTGAAAATGCCTATCAACTTCTATTACCTGCAGCAGGACTCAGCATGCTTTTTCTGGAAAGGGCTGGATAGTAAATATTTCAGATTTCATAGGTTGTATCACAAGCACTATCACAACTATTGAGCTTTCTCACTGTAGTAGTCATAGCCAATATCAAAATAAATGAGTGTGGCTCTGTTCCAGTAAAACTTTATTTAGAAGGACAGACATCAGGCTGGACTTGGCCAGAGCACTGTGCTCTACCTACCTCTGATCTAGAGGATAATTATTTATGGCTTCTGCTACTTGGCTGAGTAAGAGCTGAATCTCACAATGGTAGTGTTTTTTTTCCCTAACAGATGGCATAGAAGTTCATTGATCTACTGACTCTATGTAAATTAAGTTATGCAGTGATAAATAATTGAAGGTCACCACGTTATGCCACTCTGGAATCATGCAGTGCCTATCCTGTGTGGCCATATGCAGCAGTCATGAATATATTTAAAGCTATTTTTCTGCAGTTCCAATTTCAGACCAGATTAAGGCAAAGAAAAGTCCCGTGTTCATTTATCCATCCAGCAAGGTTTGGTGGCCCTTCTGATTGGCTCAGACGCTGCAACGACTGCCAAGAACACACAACATGAATCAAACAAAGTCTTTGTCCTCAAGGAGCCATGGCTTAGTAAAGTATATTAGTGTCCTAGGGCTGCTGAAGCAAAGTTACCAGAAACCAGGTGGCTTAAGCAGAAGTTGATTGATTGTCTCAGAGCTCTAGAGGCTAGAAGTTTGAAATCAAGTTGTTGCAGGGCTGTGGTACCTGTAAAGGCTGCAGGCAAATCCTCCTGTGCATCTGCCCAACTTCTGGCGGTTTCTCTGCCACCCTAGGCAGAGGATTGCTTGGCTTGTCACTGCACCTCTCCACTCTCTGCCTTCACTGTCATGTGGCGTCCTCCCTCTGTGTATCTGTGTCTGCATCTCCTATAATGACACCAGTAATATTGGATTAAAGGCCCATCCTACTTTAGCATTATCTCATCTTAACGAATTGTATCTACAAAGATCCTATTTCCAGATAGGTCACATTCTTAATTACTGGGTGGTAGGATTTCAGCATATCCTTTCGGAGAGTCACAGTTCAGTTCATATCATCAAATAAGACTAAATGTGAAAAGCTATGGTTGTCACTGTGGAAATCTGTGTCAGGTAGAATGAGGGCAAGAGCAGAGGAAACAAAATTTTCATGAGAGAATCAGGAAAGGCTCCGCAGATGATGTGACGCTCGAGCAGAAGCTGGAAGGTGACGCAGAGTGTTTGACAGGCACAAAGTGGGCTTGTAAACTGGACGTGGGAATGGAAGGACACCCTCAGCAGGTGCCGCAGCCAGGCAGTCGTGTGACGTCACTTATTTCATCATGCTGCACCACACCTGGAAAGGGGCTTATGCTTCCTGTCTTCCAGAGAAACTAACATGGGGTCATAAACACATTGGCTCTTGCTCCTTGGTGTAGTTATGAGAGTTACTCGAGATCAGTGGCAGTCTCTGGTGGGAAGAGCGGCAGGGAAATTGGAAGGCAGAGAGCTGGGTGACAGGTGATAAATCCAAGCTATATTTACATGGGAAACACATTGGTTTTAGTTAGTTTTCCTGTTATAGTTTAATAAAAATAGCAATACTTTCTAAAGATGCCTTCACTGGCACACACACAAGATGGAGAAAAAGTCAACTGGGTATTTCAAAGAAAAGCACACCCAGGGTGGCTTGAGAGGGGAGTGATTGAAATGGAGTGAGGAGGCAAACCCTCCTCCTGGCACGTCAGCCCGCTGCAACCTTAGTTTGAGTGCATTATATCTCATTACCCCCAAATTACAGATAAAGATATACAGGGCTGGAGAGTTAAACATAGCAACCTTCCTGCAGAACTACTGATTTCATTTCAAAAATAGTCAACAGCCCCCCCACCCCCCGCCCAACATATATACTAGGATTCTGGCCTATCCAACACAGTAGCCACTACCCACAAGTGGCTGTTCAATAATGGAAATTAATTTAAAATTCTTTCCTTGGGTTGCTCTAATCCACTTAAAGAACTTGATATCTACATGTGGCCAAGGGTTTGTACCATGGAACATTTCCATTAAGGACAAGATGGTGACTTTGTAACTGAGTATTGCCTCATGATTATTTTTTTATGTTTGCTTTTTTGTTGTTGTTGTTTTTATTTTTATTTAGTTATTTTTGTCTTTCTGAGACAAGGTCTTGCTCTGCAGTTCATGCTGTTCTTGAGCTCACTTTGTAGCTCAGGTCAGTCTCGAACTCTCAATGATCCTCCTGCCTCAGCCTCCCAAGCGCTGGGATTACAGGTGTGCACCACCATGCCAGCTATCTATGTTTCCTTTGTGTTTGAGATCAAATTGGCATGGTACAGCATTCCAAATTGTCTTTGGAAATGAGAAAATCATACTTAGCCATAGTTTGTGAATGGTATTTTACTACTATATTAATGAAGGCAATCTAATAATTTAAAGAAAAGTGAGAGGTAGTTTTATAAGACTATTGAAATGTACCAAAATCAAAAGCAACTGCCTTATAGTAACCAGTATCACGTTTACATTTTTTTTTTTTTTTTGGCGGTACTGGGGATCGAACTCAGGACCCTGCGCTTGCTAGGCAGGCGCTTATTCCACTGAGCTATATCCCCAGCCCTTATCATGTTTACATTGTAATCAGTTATTTCGTTAAGCAAAATAACATCATCTATCTCAGTAAATTAGCATTGTCAAGTTAAATACCATGGGCTCCATAGTGTGGTTTAAATTTTAAAAAAGAAAAGCCATCAGTTTATAAGAACTATAAATATTAGGAGGAGTTTGTACCTGGTTATTTATTAATGCCTTTTAAGGTAAGATTATACCAAGAGTAACTTCTAAGTAAATGTAAGGACCAGTGGAGAATTTTTATTCACCTTTTGAAGGGGCCATGTTAGTATTTAAGATGTAGAGACACTGTACAATAGCCCTCGGGGTAAAGAAGCCTGGACACAGCACCTGTGACCCAGTCCCAGGCCCACCTCGCCTGCACGGTTGCCCAAATCCCATCACATCAGGTAATGAGGACACTCTTGGCTCCAGCAGGCCATAATTCCACTGAGAGTTACACCATGACACCCACTGCAGCAGCTGGCAAGGCTTCACACTGACAAAGCATTTTACTCCATAATTTTCTAATCACCCCACTATTTTAGAATTCAATTAGTAAAATTTGATTTACACTATTCGCAAAAACAGAATTTTCCACCATCCCTTCCTAGCTCTTAATACTCAGAACATGTTTTCAGTGAGCGAGGAAACCAAGCACAAAGCAAGCCTTATCCTTCCTGCATTCAGACACATTTTTCCTCTGTCTTAATCAGACCCACAATTCTCAAGCACCTCACTGATGGGAAATAGGACTCAAGAGCATCATTTTCATATTAGCACTTCACAATGTTTCACTGAAGAATTTTGGATCTTCTCACTTAACCTTAGGCCTCCAGCTTTCCCCTAGAAATTGACAGATGCATTTCACACTCCCTGAGTCAAGTGCAGTTTTCCTCACCATAAATGGGAAATGGAGACTGGGTTGGGGTTGTAGCTCAGTGGCAGAATTCTTGCCTAACACATGCACACGAGGCCCTATGTTCAATCCCCAGTGCTGGAAAGAACAAACAAAAAGAGACAAAAAAAAAAAAAGTAAAAACAAACTAGTCTGTGTTAGGCTGTCTCATTCAACACCCCGCAGGGCTATTGTCAGCTCAAGCTAGTCTTACCACGGTGATTGAAGTTGTCGTAGGAGCCCATTCCGGCAACTTCTATATGACTGAGGAAGTAAGTTGTTGTTTTTAATGGCATCATGTGTTCCACTGAGACCCCTTATTCACGTTGTGTCACTGCCCATGCATCCCCGGAACCTTGACTGAATTTCTTACTGCTTATTTCTGAAAAATACTTGGTAAGGAATCTCACTATTTCCTGCTAAGTGAGCCTTAAAGCAGATTCTTCTTATGTAAGTGGCAAATAAAATACCAAAATCTTAGGAACCAGAAGGATACTATGAAGTGCTTTAAAAAAAAAAACAAAAAAAACCTGTTTAGCACCTCCTAAAATACCTCAAAGATATGCAAACTAACACTGGGAAAAGCTCTAAATACCTCCCTCCCTGCCCTGAGAAGGTGTTTCTGGCTGTTGAGATAAGCAAAGCAATCTTTTACTCAGATTCTGCATGTGTAGTTAATTATAACTGTTGAAGTTCACTTATACTGTCCTAATAATAGTGCTTCCCATTTATTTGGTTCTCCCTATATGTCAGACACTATGCCATTGCTGTACTATTTATTCCTTTATAACCACTTAGTGAGGATAGGTAAATATTATCTCCACTTTATAGATTTTATTTAAGAAATGATGAGGCTTAGAAGTTAACCTGAGTTAACTTAGAAGGTAACATAGCTACTAAATGTTGGAGTAGGATTGGAACTTAGAACTTTTTGAGCTCCCAAGTCTAGACTTTTACCCTTACAAGCAATAACACAGTATAATAATACAGGCATAATAATCCTGTTAATTTGTTGGCACTCCTCAACCTAAACATTTCATATTTTCAATATCCATTTCCAACTTCCAGGAAATGTCAAGGCAAGGTTTTGTTATAATCGGTTATAGATTTTTTTTTCCCCCAATGCTAGGGATCAAATGCAGGGCCTTGTGCAAGCTAGGAAAGAGTGCTATTGCTAGATTACATCCCCAGCCCCTAGATCATTTTTAAGTTATTTCTTGGGGTATTGGCAACTCAAAACCCCTTTACAAAATTACCTGTTTTTCTGCTTTTAACTCACAAGGTCTGGTCCAAAGCACTTTGATCTCCAGCAGAGTCCTTATAATGAGAAGTTCTACCTCTTTTTATCCCATGGTGGGCTCTTAACAGTGCCCTCTCAGGATGACTTCACTTCCCCGATGGGACTACTTTTGCAGAAGTGTTCAGCCACTAACAGCTGGCCATTCATGGGAAACACTGCTTGAGACAGGACTAGAATAATGAATTACCCACTTACAAACTCGAAGGAAATCTTGAGAGCCTGAATTTTTTTTCCCAGGCCATCCTAATTTCTGTCACTATAACATCCCTGGTTTTTGGAAAAATACAAGGTTTAAACCCAAGTTACCTTGGAAAGATCTTGGTTACTAGGTAAGTTTTGACAGTTAACTCTATTAACCCAGGAGTAGACTGCTAGGGAAAGCAGTTCTCCCTTCTGCCTTACTTCCCCTCCAGGCCCAGAGGCAAACTCAGAAAGCCTACATTCCCATTGTTATTTCTTGTATCTTGTCAGTTTATTTTAAGAGAAAATTTATCCTCTTGAGAAGAAAAATCATGGCTTGTACTGAATAGACATTTATTTCATATGCTGTGGAACATATTCAATAAAATTTATCTGTACAGAATTGATGGTGTTATCAACTTATCTAACATTTTTATTTGAACCATGAATAAAAAGGGTTTGCTATGCAAATAATGTCTGCATAGTTGTAATTTGTAAGGATTTCAAATCTGAAAGAAAAGTGTGACTTTTGCTATGTGTGTCAAAGCCCTAACTCCCAGTGTGATAGAATTTGGAGATGGAGTTATGGGAAGTACTCAGGTTTAGGTTAGGTCATGAGGATGGGTCCTCATGATGGGTCTAGCACTCTCATAAGAAGAGATTTGAGAGAATTTGCTTTTTTCCTGCCACATGAGGACACAACAAGAAGCAGGCCAATCTTCAAGTAAGGAAGAGCCCTTACCAGTGTCCTATCATACCAGAGCCCTAATTTCAGATTCCCTAACCTCCAGAACTGTGAAAAAATACATTTCTATTGTTTAAGCCACTCAGTTTATGGCATTTTGTTACAACAGCTCATCTTTTATTACTTTAAAAGAACCTATTTGCATGCAAAAATAATAAATTTGCAATTACCATTTGTATATTCATTAAAGCAAATCTGATAGGAACTATCCTTGGCCATGCTTTTATGATACCCTTAAACTTGGAAGTGATAAAACTGCCATTTAAAAAGTTGTACAAGACTTGGCAACTGGCTAGGCCAGAGAAACTCAGTGCCTGGCCCATCCCCCTACACTGTGGGAAGGGCAGCCAGTGCAGGAAGCTATAGGGACTCAGCAACCAGTTTGGCCAGAGGTACCTGGTGCCTGGCTCATCCCTCTACACAGCAGGAAGCACCCAGGACTGGGCAACTGGCTTGGTCAGAGGAACACAGTGTAAATCCACTCTACAAAGGAGAAATACTTTGCATACAAACTCCTAGTGTATGATTGGTTCTATTATATAACTATAGACTTTGTGACTATGGTCTAAAGAACAAAATCGATAGTCACCACAGCTTATCAATTTCTGAATTTTGCTTGATGCCATCATTATTGTTAATTGTATTACTGTAGCTAGGATGTCATATCTGTTGTAATCACTTGTTCTCACTTAGGTAATGATATTGGAAAGCTCTGGGGTAATAACCTCACCACAGTCTTACTGCTAAAGACTGAAGACAGAGCCAGACAGAAACCAATACCCCTGCCTGGTAAGCACAAGGTCCTGAGTTCCATTTCCAGTACCAAACACACACACACACACACACACACAAAACACAAAAAACTTTGCTTTCTAGAAACCAACACCCCACTCTCAATTAACTGGGAAGGAAGGATCTTGGGACAAGCATAAACCAAGAATCTCCAACACACAGAAGATATCCCTGAAGAACAGACATTTCCTAGAGAGGCTTTGATACTAGTGATATAACTACCTACTACCAAAATTCACAAATATCATCACAGTAAGCAAAATGAAAATTTCTTTCGGAAATAGAAAATGTCAAGACAAAAGAGCAAAATGCACTCTCAGACTTCCAGCCCACCCAGAACAAGTCCAGGAGACATCAACACAGAAGAAATTGGAAATCACACACCTGAAATTTCTGAAATGATAGCAACTGAAGTAAAAAGAAGTTAAAAAAAAAAAAAAAAAAAAACTCCAGGAGGCTATAGAGGAAATTAGATAGGAAATAATCTCTCAGGTAAAAAAGAAATGACAAAGATCATGAAGGAATTGCTGAGCATATCTAAAGAAGACACAGATTTAAAAAAATAGAGGAGCATAGAAAAATGATGCAAACTTTGAATGAACAATATAGGAAAGAATTACAATGCATAAAACAGATTCAAAGAGCTATCCAGGAAATTAAAAATTCCACTGAAAGCTGATAAAACCACCTGAATGAAACTGATGGTAAACATTCAAACCTTGAAGACAGGGGCTGGGGATGTAACTCAGTGGAATAAGCGCCTGCCTAGCAAGCGCAGGGTCCTGAGTTCAATCCCCAGTACTGCAAAAAAAAAAAAAAAAAAACCTTGAAGACAGTGATAGAGCTAGCGACCATGAAAGGAAAGATCTCTTAAAAAGAACAAGGAATCAGGAAATAACAATTCAACAGCTGCAAGATGACACAAAAAAGACCAATATGAGACTGATAGGTATCAATAAAAAAGCAGGAGTGAACACAAATGATGAAAAAGACTATTTGCAAAAGTAATAACAGAAAATTTCCCAAGCATGGGAAAAGAATCTGACATAAGTGAGGCATATAGAACTCCAATTAGCCATAACAAAAATAAATCTATACCCGGATATATAATAATCAAGATCCCAGAAATTCAGCACAAAACTGTTGGAGAAAAACTGTTAAAGAAAAGAAACGTATTGCCTATAAAGAAAAGCCCATCAGAATCACAGTAGATTTCTCAATACAAATCATCAAATCAAAAAGAGCTTGAAGTATTTCAAGTCCTGAAAGAAAACAACTTCCAACCCAGACTGATGTACCCTGGTAAACTATATTTCAAAATTAATGGAGAAATAAGATACTTTCATGACAAAGAACAACTGAAGAAATTCATGACCACCAAACCAACCCTACAAAGAGTATTGAAAGATATTCTAGAAAGAGATAAAAATGACCAGAATTCAAAGAACAGCAACAGAAGGAAACCACCAGGCAGAGAAACTACCAAACAGAAGGGAAAAGTAGGGAACCAACATCAGGAAAATAACATGACAAGAGAAGCCAACACACATCAGTTATAACCATGAATGTAAATGGCCTCAATTCAACAATCAAAAGAAACAGACTGGCAGAGTGGATCAAGAAACCAAATTCAACAATATGCTGTATACAAGAAACACATTTAACTCAAAAGGAAATTCATAGACTGAAAATCAAAGGATGGAAAACAATATTCCATATGGCAGGAACTCAGAAAAAAGAAGGGGTAGCTATTCTATTTGCAGACAATGTGAACTTCAAAACAAGAAATATTAAAAGAAATAAAGAAGGTCATCACATACTTATTAGGGAAAAAATTCAAGAGGAACAGATAACAATCATAAATATATATGCACCAAATATGGGAGCACCCAACTATATAAGACAAATATTAATAGATATAAAAAATCAAATAACCAATAACACAATTATAATGTGGGACCTTAACACCCCATTGTCACAAGGAGATAGATCTACTAGACAAAAAAATCAGCAAAAAAGATGACAGAACTGAACCAAACTTGTGAACAAGTGGTCTTAGTAGATGTTTACAGAGTGCTCCACCAGCTGCACATGGGATGTTCTCTAAAATAGATCACACACTAGCCCATAGAACATGCTTAACTAAATGCAAAGGAATTGAAATTATCCCATGCATATTGTCTGACCATAGTGCAATGAAATTAGAAATTAATGACAAAAGAAACCACAAAAACTACATAAACATATGGAAATTAAATAACACCCTGCAGAACAACCAATGTGTCACAGATGAAATCAAAGAAGAAATTAAACAATATCTATAATCATGAAATGAAATGCAATACAATCTCTACAATCATGAAATGAAAATGCAAATACAACTTACCAGAATCTGTGGAATGCAATGAAAGCAGTCCTCAGAGGCAAATTTATAGTGATGAACTCTCACATCAGGAAAACAGAATGAGAACAAATAAATAACATAATGTTGCACCTCAAACTTCTAAAAAAAGGAGAACAAGTCAAGTCCAAAGCCCCAAGAAAGGAGAAAATTATAAAAATCAGAGCAGAAATTAATGCAATTGAGATAAAGAAATCAATACAAAGAATTAAAGAATCAAAGAGTTGGTTCTTTGAAAGAATAAATAAAATTGCTAAACCCCTAGCCAACCTTATCAAAAAAAGAAAAGAAAAAACTCAATTTCATCCAATAAGGAATAAAAAGGGTGCAATCACTCTACAGATCCTGCAGAAATGCAGAATATCATCAATACGTACTTAGAAAATCTTTATAGTCATAGGGTGGAAAACACAGAAGAAATGGACAGATTCCTAGATACATATGAATTAGCAAAACTGAATCAAGAATATATAAAAACTCTGAATAACCCAATATCAGTTAATAAAATTGAAAACACAATTAAAAATTTACCAACAAAGAAAAGCCCAGACCCTGATGGATTCAGAGCTGAATTCTACATGGAATTTAGAGAAGATTTAATGCCAATAGTCCTCAAATTCTTCAATAAAATTGAAAGGGAAGCAATTCTCTCTAACTCATTTCTGGAGGCAAGTATTACTGATACCAAAACCAGAGAAAGACCCGACCAAAAAGAGAGGTACAGGGCAAGCTTCCTAATGAACACAGATGCACAAATCTTCAGTAAAATACTAGCAAGCAGAATTCAGCAAATCATCAAGAAGATTATACACCCTGACCAAGTGGGATTTGTCTGAAGGATGCAGGACTGGTTCAACATATGCAAATCAATAAATGTAATATACTGTATCAACAGAGCCAAAGACAAAAACCATATGATCATCTTAATAGATGCAGAAAAAGGTTTTGACAAAGTCCAACATTCATTCATGAGAAAAACCCTACAGAAAGTCAGAATAGGTGGCCTTTACCTCAATCTGATAAAAGCCATCTATGACAAACCAACAGCCAACAACATATTAAGTAAAAGCTTTCACTCTAAAATTAGGAACAAGACAAGGTTGACCACTATCACCACTCCTTTTCAATATAGTTCTGGAAACATTAGCCAGAGCCATTAGACAAGATGGAGAAATAAAGGGAATAAGGATAGGAAAGAAAGAAGTGAAATTGTCATTACTCGCAGATGACATGATACTCTATGTAGAAGAATCCAAAAATTCCACCAAACAACTCCTAGAATTAATAAGCAAATTCAGTAGCATAGCTGGATGCAGAGTCAACACTCAAAAATCAATAGCCTTCCTGTATACAAACCACAAATTCACTGAGAGAGCAATTAGGGAAACAACATCTTTCACAATAGCACCCAAACAACAAAATACCTAGGAATCAATCTAACTAAAGAAGCAAAAGATCTAGACAATGAAATTAACAATACTCTGAAAAAGGAGATTGAAGAGGATTTCAGAAAATGGAAAGATATTCCTTGCTTACAGATGGGCAGAACCAACATTGTGAAAATGTTGTACAAAACTATTATACAGATTTAATGCAATCCTGATCAAAATACCACTAGCATAACTCTCAGATCTAGAGGAAACATTCCTAAAATGCATTTGGAACCAGAAGAGACCTAGACTAGCAAAGGCAGTCCTGCGAAACACAGGCAAAGCAAGAAGCATGACAATCACTGACTTGAAATTATACTACAAAGCTACTATGACAAAATCAGCATGGTACTAGCAAAAATAAAACAGACCTGAGGATCAGTGGAACAGATTAGAAGATGCAGACACAACTACAAACACACTCAGCCACCTTATCTTTGACAAGGGGACCAAATGTGTTCACTGGAAGAAAGATATCCTCTTATATAAATGGTAATGGAGCTGGGGATATAGCTCAGTGGCGTAAGTGGCTGCTTGGCGTCACAAGGTCCTGAGTTCTATTGCTGGTACAAAAACAAAAAATGGTGATGGAAAAACTGGCTTCCCACATACCAAAGACTAAAGCTAGACCTATGTCTATCACCAAGCACTAAAGTCAAAATGGATCGAAGATCTAAGTATCAAAGTAGAAACACTAAATCTACTGGAAAAGAAATAAGTAGAAAACTTGAACACATTCAGCTAGGCAGAGAGTTCATGAACAAAAACCAAACTGCAAGGGAAATACTTCAAAGAATCAACAACTGGGATCTCATCTTATTAAAAAGTTTTTGCACATCAAAAGAAATCACCAACAGAGTGAAAAGAAAGCCTATGAATTGGGAAAAAAATTTAGCCAACTGTTCTTCAGACAAAGGACTTATATCTAGAACATATAAAGATTAAAAAAATAAATCAGGCCCCCAAAATTTGGAGACCCGGTCCACAAATGGGCATCTGAGGCAATATTCACTTCTCATATAAAGAAATACAAATAGTAAATAAATATATGAAAAAATGTTCAACATTATGGCTCATTTGAAAAATGCAAATTAAACTAACACTGTGATTCCATCTCACCCCAGAAAGAATGGCTATCATCAAGAAATCACCCAATAACAAATGCTGGTGGGGTTGTGGGGAAAAAGAAACCCTTCTCCACTGCTGGTGGGAGTGTAGACTGGTGCAACCACTGTGGAAATCAGCGTGGAGATTCCTCAAAAAACTAGGATTAGAGGTCCCATTGGACCCAGCTGTTCCCCTTCTGGGTATCTTCCCAGAATAATTAAAAACCTCATACCACAGCGGTATATGTGCACCCATGTTTATAGCAGCTCAATTTGTCACAGCTAAATCTTGGAGACAACCCGAATGCCCGTCCACTGAGGAATGGATAAAAAGATGTGGCACTTTTATACACTGGAGTATTACTCAGCTATAAAGAAAGATAAACTCGAGGCTGTTTAGGTAAATGGATACAACTAGAGACCATACTCATAGGTGAAATAATCAGCCTTGCATGTGTAAACACGGTATTGTCTCCCTAGTGTAAGAACCCGAAAGAGTAAATAAAATCCAAATGGTACAATAGATACAGTGAAAGGGAAAGAAACTGCTCAAAAGGAAAGAATAACTGGCATGGGGGGAAAATAGAAAAGAAGGAAGCGGGGGAGGTATATATATACACACATACAAGATTAACTAAGGTAATTATACTACCAATTTCTATTAGCTCATTGAAAGAAGCAGTGCTTGTATTGTTTGATCAACTTTGCATGCCTGTATCTGGTAATCTGAGCAACTACTTTGAAGATAACAATATGCAAAATAATAACCATTGTTAATTTCCTATCATCTTATTTTGAAATCCTGTAC
Source organism: Dinomys branickii (assembly GCA_004027595.1). Classification (NCBI taxonomy): domain Eukaryota; kingdom Metazoa; phylum Chordata; class Mammalia; order Rodentia; family Dinomyidae; genus Dinomys; species Dinomys branickii. The sequence goes on along the minus strand of PVLD010006936.1, from coordinate 61,389 downwards.
CCTTTTTTTTCTTTTCTTTTTTTCTTTTTGAGACAGAGTCTCACTATGCAGTTTAGGCTGGCCTTGAACTCATTTATGTAGCCCAGACTGGCCTCAAACTCATAATGATCGGCTGCCTCAGCCTCCTGAGTGCTGGGATTATAGGTGGGGGCCACCATACCAGGCTCTGTATCCTTTTTATTGTTTTTTTTTCTCTGTTTAAAACAAAAAAACATGTTGTACAGACCAGGTGTGGTGGTGCACACCTGTAAGCCCAGCACTTGGGGAGGCTGAGGCAGCAGGATCACTGTGAGTTGGGAGGCCAGCCTGGGCTACAAAGTGAGTTCAAGGCCAGCCTGAACTGCATAGTGAGACCCTGTTTCAAAAAGACGAAATAAATAAAATTGTCCAATGCAGCTATTGTCAATAATTTGGGCAGAGCTGTAGCCAATTAGTCAGAATTTATGGACAAGGGGTGGTGAATTATATAGAGAGATGCTATCTCAGAAAACCCTAATAAATGAATGAATAAAATAATTTGTGAAGTTTTACTCTTTTGACCAAAAACTCTAGAGAAATTATTATGTTATACATGAGCACATTCTTACAGCAGGATTTTGTGTTTTAGTTTGAGGATATTAAATGGAATAATTTTTTGTTACAGTCATCGAAGCTGAGTATGAGTTCAAAGTGTCCTTTATGAATGTTTTAAAATATTGACAAAACGATATATGTGACTGAAATATACGGTTGTTTAAATTTAGAAGCATTTATTACAGTAAAAGACACATTGCCATTAATTCCTCAGAACACCGCCAACCCTTCCAGGTTCACACACACTTATCTATGATCTGGAAGTCACCTGTTATGAGTGTTTTAACAAGGTCTGAGAAAAACAAAACACTGTGCCCTGGGCTACATAAGCAAGTTCAAGACCAGCCTGCACTACATAGCAAGACCTTGTCTCAAAAAAACAAAACCAGCCAGGCATGGTAGTGCACCCCTGTAATCCCAGCACTCGAGAGGCTGAAGCAGGACTGGGTGAGTTCAAGGCCAGCCAGGGCTACGCAGCTAGACCTTGTCTCAAACAAAACAAAACATACCATGAATCCTGTTGCCAAGTGTCACCTGATAGAAAGGCAGGCTCTTAAAGACCTAACAGTGTGTCCTCACATTATGCTCTGGACCTGGCACCGTGAGACTTCTGACTCTTCCTCAAAGTCAAAACCACGTGGCAAGTGGGGGCAATTCAGGACATTGAGGCAGCCACAGTGGTGCCACTAAAGACACAAAAGACAATTTCCAGAACTGTCTCAGAAACTGACAAGAACAACTGGGTAAGTGTATTCAAAGCAAGGGGGAGTATTTTTGAGAGGGATTAATGGCACTGTGTCTTTTACTGTAATAATTTTAAAATTTGAAACATCTACCAGGTTTTCAGTCACACTTCATAGTAAACTTTAAGTGCCTGCATATAAAATATGCATGGGCTACCTGCAAGCTACTAGGCAAGCAAATGCAGTTTGCAGTGTAAGCGTAGTTGCTTACTTGTGTTTTGGTCCGTAACCTTGCAAAAAGTGGGAAAAAACAACCTCCTGGCCTCCTTTTAAAATGTGCAAACTGTGCCAGCTGATTGGAATGAGAAAATGTTTTATGGGCTATTTTCACAGCTGTCCTCTCAGTCTCTCAAACTGAAGCAGGGTGGAGCACAGAGTTCAAGCATTTCAGGATGACGGCCTACAGCCTTTCTTGTCATAGTTTGAAGATAAAGATATCTCCCCAGTCCAACCTCTTGGAGGGAAGGTATTTCCCCAGAGGGGGGAAAATGTGGAGTGTTGAAGATGTCTTCATAAAACTTACAGACTGGTTGAAGCTGAACAGAGCGTGGAAACTTCTGCCAGCGCTGGGGAGGAGATGCTTCGGTGTGCCATTATTCTCACTTGGCCACCTTCCTAAAATGTGCACAGCGTTGCCTAGGTGAGGCCTCTTCATTCCACCCCGCCGTCCTCCACCCTAAAATTCCCTGAGCCCCGGGTGTGGCGGGCTCTCTTTGATCAGGTGGAAGGAAAGTACCTTTTCAATTTTCTTGCCTGCTGATGTCAGTCAGCTCACGGCTACATTATCTTGGCGCTAGCTAGTGTGGAAAAGAGAATTTGCACGATTTCAAGTTGAGCATCTCTGACTGTTTGGTTGCTAGTTGCATAGTTATTTAGGTTCTTGACTTCTCTGTCCACAATCTGGATTTCCTTGCATGTGGAATATGAATATATGACTTGAGCTGATAATTTTATGAGAAACAAGTTTTTGGGGTTTTTTTTTGTTTTTTGTTTTTTTTTTGCTGAGCTTTCATTTTACTTGTAACCTAGTTTTAGACAGGGATGTGGGTGGTAAGCATCCAGGCCCTTTATGAGGTATTACACAATCTATCAGCTTCACACAGAGCAGATAGGAAAGTGCCTATACCGCACTTTAAAAAGTATTTCATAATGTACACTCTGGAATCCTAGAAAAGTCTTCAGAGCATGGACTCACTGACACTGCTTCTTGATATAAGAGAAGAATTCCCAAAACAATTAAATACCCACTCCCCCTGCAGTCCGTGGGGCAGATGAAAAGAGGGCAGGGGAGATAGGCCACGGGGTCCGGGAATGCCTTGTCTTCAGGGCTTGCCGACCACTACTGGGTCAAAAGTTACCACTGCAAACTCAGAGGAGTCCCGTATTTGGGGGGTTGCAGTTGGTATAACTCTTAGACTCATCGCAACAGACTGTTCACCAGAAACCATTACTGAAATGAAAGCATACATGCGGTTCTCCCCTTCCTATGTTCTCTGCAGGGTTTTTAAGGTAAATTTATTGTCTGTGTTTTCACCATCATGAATCATATTTTGAGGGCTTAAACAAATATGTAGCAATGTGATTAGGTTGTTGGGAAAATTCACAAAGAAGTTTGTGAGTCATCATGAGCCCAGCTTTCAAGATACTTATCTCTCAATACTTTGTTAAATAAGTGCTTATTGGGTGCTTATCATGTGCTAGTCACCGTTCTAAGTGCCAGACATATGTCCAAACACAAGAAAAAACAAGATTCTCGCAGAACTTGCAGCCTAGGATGGAAAGACTCATATAAAACAAGGGAACAGCAGGTCATGGTAAGTGCTAACATCAAAGTAAAACAGGACAGAGCAGTGAGTTGCAATGGCGGTGAGGGGAGGCAGAGAGGCTGACATGCGAGACCCAGTGGTTGGGAAGAAGCCAGCTGTAGAACATCAAAGGAACTCATAGTCCAGAGAGAGGGTGAAAATACAACAGAAACGCCAAACTGTAACGTGGTCAAAAAACAAGAAGACAGGATAGCTGGGCTGCGGCCTGAGGAGAAGGCAGAGGATGATCTGGTCAGAGAGAGGACCAGAGACCTGGTCTCATACAGCCTGGTAGGCCAGATTTCATGCTAAACATGATAGAAAGGTATCCACATTTTAAGCAGAGGTATTGCTGTATTTACAATATATCACTCCGGTTCTCCTGTGGAGGATGGGTTATACCGAGTGACTATAGATGTAATTCTAGTAGAAGGTGATGGTAACCTGGAGGTAGCTAGAGATGGAGAGAAGCAGACAGATTTGAGATATTCTGGAGGTAGACAGCGCTCGTTCCCAGCTAACTCAAATGGCTCCTTGCAAGTCTTATTTGCTGGAAATTTGTTCCGCTCCTTTCTTCAGCTCTTTCTTGAATCCTCTAGGTTTTCATTCTGACCCTCTTTCCCCACTCATTCCCTCCCATGCATTTAACTTCCAGCTCTTTGCTGGTGAAGATTACAATCTATTTCTTACCAAGGCCCCTGACTTATTAATAACCTGTGACTGTCCCATAAGCACTTCAAAATTAGTGTCACAAAGCCAAACACATCACCTTCACCTGTGCACCAGTCCTGCTTGTGGATCTCACTGTAAGGAGTGGGCCTGTTGTCTACCAAGAAGACACCTGGAAATCTATTTCCTCCTGCTGTTCTTCATTTTATTATTATTTTTTCAGACAAGGTCTCACTATGCAGTTCAGGCTGGCCATGAACTCACGATGTAGCCCAGGCTGGCCTGGAACTGGTGATGATCCTCCTGTCTCAGCCTCCCAAGTGCTGGGATTACAGGTATGCGCCACCATGCCCAGCCCACCTGCTGTTCTGAGCAGTTTTCTTTCCCTTACATAAGAACAGGTGAGAGTTTAACTAAGCATGGAGATAGTGAGCTCTTAATTGAATTTATGCCCTGGAGGAATGCTAGAATCGAGATATGGTGACCAGAAGCAGGATATTAAGTCAAAGCAGCTGCCAGTTCTCTTCAACAATGCTAAATGCTAGAATTTTCTAGGGAATTAAGCTGGGCATGGTGGCACATGTCTGCTATCTGAGCACTCAGGAGGCAGAGGCAGGAGGGTCTCAAGTTCAAGGCCAGCCTGCACCATAGCATAGTGAGACCCTGTTTCAAAAAGTTTTAAAAAAATGTTTTTCTGGGAAATTGAAACAGTCCTTAGATCTTACTTAGAACCAATAAGCCGAAACATCTGGTGCTGAGGACTGGCTTACGTTCCCTCCGAAATTCCTATGTTGAAGTCCTACCTCTACTATCACTGTATTTGGAGAAAGGACTTTCTAAAAAAGAGGTAATTAAGATTAAATGGGGTCATCAAAGTGGGACCCTGTCCAAAAAGCCTGCTGTCCTTACAAGAAGAGGAAGAGACACCACTGCCCAAGATGCTCAGATGAAAGGCCACAGAAGGACACAGAAGGGGGCCACTTGCCGCCCAAGCAGAGAGACCACACCAGAAACCAACTCTCACAGCACCTCGACCTTGGGCATCTAACCTGCAGAACACTGGGACTATAGACTTCTGGGTTCCCGCCATTCATCCTGTGGTGTTCTGTTATGGCAGCCCTAGCGGGCTGGGGTGGGACTTTCTGGGTGACTCTGATGCAGAGCCAGCTGGGAGAAGCAGTGAGACGGACAACTCCAGACCCTTGCAGGAAGACAAACACACTCAGAGATGAGAGACTAGGCAGCCAGGAAGGAGGAACCGCAGCCCAGACGGAAGGCAGCGAGGCTTGAGAACGCCGTTGGGTTCCGCTCCGGCTTCCACTAGTGTGCCAGAGCAATTACGGGGCTCAGAACAAAGCAGTCCTGCCTTAGCATGGAGTCAACTCTTTAATAGTTCTGCCTCTTAAATACTTTCCAACAAGAGGATCTCCACTGGCATCGTCCCAGTACTCCTATGCTCTAGTTCAGTGACTGGCAAACTGGGGACCACAGGCCAAATTCTGTTCTCTGCCTGTTTTCATCAGTGAAGTTTTATTGGAACATGATGGTGCTTGTTTATGTTGTAGCTACTTCTTGGCTATAATGGCGTTGTGTAATATTTACAGCAGAGATGGTATAAACAAGGCGTGAACTATTACTGTGTGGCTCTTTACAGAAAAAGAAAAGTTTGCTAATACCTCCACAAACGGATGGCTTATACTCTAATGGTGATTAGGCCAGAGAGGAGTCACTCATGTCTTAGTGCTTCCTTGGTCCCAAGGAATAAAGATTTCTTACAATGTACCCATGTTAGCATTTACTGAGCACCTACTCTGTCCTAGACTTTATGGTAAAAAGTAGGGACATGGTAGTGGGTAAGAAAACAGTCCTGCCCTTATATCCACACAAACAGGGCCCCTCACTTTAAAGTGTACTGCATATTATAGATACACAAAAGTAAATTTATTTCCCAGGCACAGTGGCACACACCTGCAATCTCAGCACTCAGGAGGCTGAGGCAGGAGGATTACCACAAGTTTGAGGCCAGCCTGTGCTACATAGGGAGTTCAAAACCAGCCTGAACTACATAGCAACACCCCGCCTCAAAAAAAAGAAAAACTTATTTAAATACATGGTACCCCTGTTCACTTGGGCCCCATGCTTAGCAGTGGCACAGCATAACCTGTTGTTTTGTTTTGTTTTTGGTACCGGAATCAAACTCAGGACCTTGCGCCTGCCAGGCAGGCACTTGTGCCACTGAGCTGTTTCCCCATCATAACCTGTAGTGAACCATTTTCAGGCACTAGGAAAGTGTTTCCCTACATCCACTGCCTTCTATGCTCAGAACTAAAGATGGGCTGTGTCAGACTATCACCGGTACTCAGATTGTGCAGTCACTAGTGGGAAAGATATTTCCAGAGAGGATTTGAACAGTGAAAGGGCTTAGATAAGAGAAGAGACACGTAAGTTGTCAGACCCTCCCCCTAGCAGTAGATTATTCCAAAAGAAGTGAGATTTGCCATTCCCACTGAGGGTTCATTTTCCTGCCCTGCTTCGTATTTGTTCCATTTGTAGTTCTGAGGGTGCTTATGAAATAGCACATTAAATAGATTAAACAATTCACAAAGTTACATTAAAAACTCTAGCTTTGAATCACTTTGATTTAAAAACTTTACATTTCGCTAATTATACCTTTATTTTGCCTATTAATTTAATGTATAGTTTTAAATAATTTGGGAGAAAATGACATCTATAAAATAATATTCATGTCTGACTTTCTTATATTCATCTTGATTTACCTTTCTGATGAAAACACAGCCAGATATGATGTACTTTTAGTGCAATAAATTTGACCTTTGAGCCCTTGGATTATCACTACCAATGGAACACAGATCATGTGGAAATCTAGATTCTAATAATATAACCAGTGGTTTTGCCAAAATCAGGACAAGAAAAATAAATTTTAGAAAACAAACCTAAGGTAGTTCTTCAATTGCGTGTCATTTTCATTACTCATCTGAGCATCATTGGTCTGTCAGTGGAACACTCAAATGTTCACAATAATCATTAAATTGTCTTTAATATTTTGCCAGCTTTGAATCACATAAAACCATAGCTTCTTGACATATATATTTTATATTTTATATGCTATGAATGAATGCTTGTCAGGGTAAAGGTCTAAGAGTATTTCCTTTAACTGTTTGTTAGCTTGACATATAATGTTTAAACAGTGTGTGTGGCTTTATTTATACCCTTACCAGGGCTTACTGAGTGGAGAATCAAACCCATAAGACAGAACGGCCTCTTCCCTGAAGGACCTTGGGAGTCAAGTAAGCAGGGCGTTGTAATTACCGCTGAGATACAATAGAGTGCTCGGGGGACCCCTGGGCTGGGGTGCAGTCAGGGAGGACTTCCTACAGGCACAGCCTGTAGGCTAGGAGCTGAAGGTTAAGCAGGTGCTAGGTAACCAGATGAAGGGAACAAAGGGGTGGGTGTGGAAGGGACCTATGAGAAGAGAAAAGTTCCAGACAGAAGGAACAGGGCAAGACAGGGTCGGCAGTCTTTCAGTTCAAGTATCTGAGGCTTTGCAGGTCACAGGGTCTCTGTCCCCTGTCCTCAACCCTACTGCTGCAGCAAGGGAATGTGTTTCACAAAGAGGCAGCAGCTCTGCGGTGTGGGAGGGAGAAAGCTCACTCGGGGACTGACAGCCCCCCAAATTCGGAACAAGGCCTCCCCTGCACCAGGAGTCAGGACGCAGGGGTGTGAGGGGTTGTTGAGGCGAACACGGTGAACTAGGGCGGTACTGGCTAGAGGAGAAAAGCAGAGGGTTTGGCATGGGAGGCAGGAAGGAGAGGGAGGGTCAGGCTCCTCCTGGCTTCCCTCAGGACAGGCAGGGGCTGCTAGGGCCCTGGTGGGTAGGGGCTGGGGAGGTGGTTTTAAGGTGAGTTCAGGCACAGATGAGAGGACCCATTCCCCTGCGTGCTCAGTTCGGTGCCTGCACACAGACTTGGCCATGTATACACAGATATTTTTGTGAGAAATGTGCCTGGCAGCTCTGTGAAAGTACAATCTATAAATCCTGAGAAAGTCAGAGGGAACCTGAACGTGCAGCGCTAAATACCTTTGTAATGACAGTCCTGGGGAATAATTACTATTGACAGGTTTTTCTAGCCTGTGGGGACTGCAGGCTTTAGATACTCTGGTTCACTTTACTCACAACTGATTTAACAACCGCACAGGACACAGTATCTGCTGCTAACAATAGCCAGCCTGGTCCGGAAAGACAGCTTCGTCAAGGCAGTAAATCTGGTCAGCCGGATGGATTGGCACTTCAGACATCAGTGTCCCGATATGAGGCTTTGCTGCAGGCTGGCAGGGCTGGGCAGGGTGGGGTGGGGTGGCTCAGGCGCCCTGGAGTGACATTCTGTGTGCAGTGAGGGAGCCCTGGAGCAGCATGGTGAAGCAAGCAGGCTGGGAAATGCTCTTCAACATACAACCCCCCTGCTGGGTTTTGTCTAAGCACCGTTCATCTATCAAGCCAGAACCAGGATAGTGTGGCTTCCAGAAACAATTTAGAGATTCTCTGAGTGTGAGTGTGTGGGCCTGTGGCATTTGCCACCCATCAGAAGTACACCCCATAGGGTGCCCACTTGGAACAAAGGCTGCTGTGCGTGGAGGAGCAGTCGCCCCAGTGGCACAGCCAGAAGCAGGTGTCGTGTGGTGCCCCTTAGGGCTGTGACTGGAGGGGTAGAGGCCTGCATTACCTTGCCTAGATGACAGGTTCTTGATTCTCCTTGATCCTTAGCCACCTGGCTTCCTGAGTGACCTTTTAAAAATGTAAATGGGATCATGTCCCTCCTCTGTTTTAACACCTTTCACCTGTCTAAAGTTGAAAAACAAAATTTAAAGATAAAATCCTTCACCAGGTATGGTGGTACATGCCTGTAATCCCAGCACTGTGGGAGGGTGGGCAAGAGGATCTCAAGTTCAAGCTCAGCTCGGGCAAGTTAACAACTCAGCAAGACTCTCTGAAAGTGAAATAGTAGGCTGGGTGTGGTGGCGCACGCCTGTAATCCCAGCACTCTGGAGGCTGAGGCAGGAGGATTGCCATGAGTTCAAGGCCAGCCTGGGCTACATGGCAAGACCCTGTCTCCAGGAAAAAAAAAAAAAAGTATAAAAGTGCTCAGTGTGCAGTTCAGTGAGAGGGCTCTGAGTTTAATTCCCAGTTCCATCCTCCCCACAAAAAGTAACCAATAAAGACTCTTCCCACTTTCGGGTCTCTACTGTCCCCTTATTCTAGAAAGATTTCTGCACCCTCACACCATTCACTTCTAACATGGTAGCTCCTTCCCACATTTCAGTGTCCACTAAGAATGACCTCCTCAGATAGGCCCTTCCTGATGACCCAAGCTCTGTCGGCCTGCCCTCTCTTTTTCTAACACAGCACCACGCTCTTTCTTTAGAATTGTTCAATCATAAAACTACATTACAATTTTGCAGTGATTGACAGGTGTGTTTATCGTCATCTCCCCTTACCAGCCTGTAAGCTCCTGGGCGCCAAGTCTATAATTTTGTCCACCCTGTATTCCCACAGACTAGTACATCCATAGATGCTTGTTGAATAAATGAGTGAACAGAAGGCCGTTCAACTAACCACTCAGTTGATAGGTCTATTCACAAGTGTATAATATATATTTGTGTGTGTATCAGTATGCAATCCCCATTCCACTGGCCGAGTGAACAATTTACTATCAGCTCTCCTGGTTCTGAATTTTCAGTGTTCTCGGGGAATTTTCTTGGACTACTGCATGGCTGTTCAGCTGGGGCCGGTGTCATCTGAAGGGACAGTTGATGCTGGCTGTCCATAGCACACACACCTGTGCCGTCAATGGCAGCACCTCCACGCGGACTCTCCACGTGCCTTGGGCTGTTCACAGTTTGGTGGCTGGCTTCTAGAGTGTGCCCAGAATGTGAGGTGGTACCTGGAAGATCCAGACAGGAGGTTTTACGACCCAGCCTCAGAAGTGACATGGTGCCATTTAAGCCATGTTCTACTAGTCAGGAATAAGACACAAGGTACAGCAGATCCAAGGTGAAGAATTTCACAAGGGCGTAACTACCAATCCTGGCTCGCTGGGGCCATCACCCCTTAGGCTGGAATTCTGCTCCTACTTCCTTTGCTTCTCTTCGGCTCGTACCCAAGCCTTGCGGGATTTGTGCCTCTGTCGCAGTGGCACTGGTAGAGATGGAGTGCCTCTTCTCCCAGCCCTCCGAGGGCTGGAACTAGTCATTCAGCGACTGGGGACTCTGGGAGGCTGGCCAGCATTTTGCAGGATAACTTGCAGGGAGGGGAGGAGTGCTGGAACCTTGGTGCTCACTGTTCGTTATGGAGAGCAGGGCACTGACCCTGGCTGGCACCCACACGCTGAAGTCACTGGCTTTGAGAGCCAAGTCCGAGGAGAATTGAATCTGGGATAGTTTTAAGGGTAGCCGATGCCAGCCTGTCTCATTTTGCCTGGTAGCTCGTGTTTCCATCCAAATTTGAAACACTCTCCCTCTCCACCTCTCTTGCACCCCCACCCCCCTCCCCTTCCCAAATGTCCTTCCAGCTGCTATTTTTGACTCTGGCCTCAAGGCAAATGTTTCACTGTAGCAGAATTACTGTAAAATTCCTTCCTGTTCTCCCACAGATAATGGAGTTGTGGCTCCATAGAACCTAGGACTATTCCCTAGAGAACTCCAGAAACACAGCTTGTCAGAAATGGCCCAAAGGCAATCCCAAAAGGCAGATCTAAAGAAACAGAGCTATCATAGAAGGCTCTCGTCAGAGCGATGGGTCAAACAATACGGTTGTTTTGAATGGCGCTGGCTGAAGTTAGGTATGTTTTCTTTCTTTCACGTGTATCAAGTCAGATTCAAAGCATCAGAGACAACGGAGGCACAGAAAATAGTATTATGAAGTTTGCTGTTGGGCCTTAAACATACAATCTTATGATATAAAAAGAAAGCTAATGGGCAGTATATAAACAGCAAATTTTAACCAAAAACAACCTGCAAAACTGCAGAGGAAGCAACATCTTTGAAAAACAATGAGTCATAAATCTTGGGTTTTTTCCCCTTTCTTTCTCTGATGGACAGAGAGTACACTAGAGACTGGCAGGAGTACTGATGACAGGTGTTTCCTTAGCTGCCACTTCAGCAAACCTGGGGAAGGCTTGGTGATGGTCTGAGTCAAGTTTCAGAAGCAAGGCCAGGGCTAGGCACAGAGCTCGGTAAGAGAGCACTTGCGTAGCGTGTGCAAGGTCCCGACTTTGATCCCCAGCAAGAGCACAAAGCGTCAATAAGAACAAAGAAGCAAGGCCCTAGTATCAATTTTAAGTAGTAAGAAATCCTCACATCAGACACCTCTGCAAGCATGCGTGTGTCATCTTGAAGCAGTGCTCCTGATTTTCAGCTGGTTATTCCCTCTGTGTTTCTGCTATTGAAATACACTTTTCATTTCAAATTCATCAGTTTAGCACTAAGACGAGTTTGGATAAAAACTGGTTGTTTATTGCATAAGAGAGAAGGAGAGAAAATAGAAGTCTTTTCTAAGAAAAAAGAAAAGGAGGCAAGCCAGACTTAATTTACTCGAGAATCTAGTTGTAAAAGTGGACGGCAGCCATGTTTCCTGCTCAGTTCTCCCAGGGACAGACAGAAAGGCAGAGACTGGTGAGGGCAAAGGCATAGCTGTTGCCTGGATTTCACCCCAGTTCCTCATCCCTCTGTTTTTCCAGGCCTCTGGCCGTGTGATACGGCAGGTCATCCCCCAAAGGAGAGAAGCATTTATTCCCACCCTTTGACACTGACTTTGGCCATTTGATCTATATAGCCCAATGCAACATTCACGAAGGTAATACAGATCCTCAAAAATGTTCACTCTGTTGGATAGATCCCCTGTCATTGCAGAGGGAAGAATGTGTCCCAGCTAGCTGGTCAGTCTCATGAAAAGAGACACAGGCAGAGTTGCCCTGCTAAGCTTAGGACAGAAGACAGCCCAGCTGCCAACAGATGCATGAACAAGCCCGGTCTAGATCAGCCAAACTCCAACCAGTTCCTAGAGGCATGAACTGCAGTAACGAGGGACCATTATCATGGTTTTGTTGTATGGACAATAACTAACCAATAGCGCTGTTGTGGGCACGTTTCCACCCCCGTTACTTCTAATACTCTCAGAGTAGCTGTAATATCATAAAGGTTAATACCAAGTGTGTTGGCTTGGGGCTTATTTTTGCAAGGAGAAACAATATAACACAGGACACATACTTTATATGATTATTTATAATAGTCACCCAAAGAACAATATACAAAAGAGTGCAGGAAGTCTGTCCTCACACTAAGACCAAGGAATCTAGCTGAGGGTCTGGATCCCACGACAATATCCTACATGAGTCCAGCTAAAGACCTAGAGCCCATAACAATACCTCCCACGAATCCAGCTGGAGGCCCAGAGCCCACAACATCTCATGCAGGCCTGTTTCGCGGATCTGTGCTCGGAAGGCCTAAAGGTCAGTGGTGGAATCTAGAAAGTCTGTGCCAGCGGGGTGAAAGATCTGTGCCAGCAGGCTGAGGGATCTGCACTGGAACCAGGAAGTGATGCTCAGAAGAACCAGAGCTCCCCAGAAAGGTAGCACAGCAATTCTCGCAGAGACTGAGGTCCCGAGTTCCTCTGATGATCAAGATGGCCAAGTTCCCATCAGGAAAGCCAATGCAGCAAGCTTCTCCTGGAGACTGGCAGTGCACCATCTTCCTTTCTGGAGCCAGGAAGCGATGCTCAAAGTGAGGACCAGAGCTCCCCCAATGTGAACCAAAGCCATTCTCAGTGCCAGCGAGGTCCCGAGCTTCTCGGAGGATGAAAACAGCCAAGTCCATCGGGAAAGCCGGCATGACGAGCTCCTCCAAAACAATCAACAGCTTCCACCAGCTCCAACAGCCTTTCTCTGCTCCCAACAGCCTGTCAGTTCCCAAAAGTCTTTCTTCTTCTCCAGTTCTACCTCTTATGCTGCTGTCAACAGTTCCAGGTGGGCTACCACACCTAGCACCACGCTTACTCAGTTCAGCTGGGGCTTGTAAGTTGACCACCAGTTATCAATCCACTACACCAAGTAAATCTATAGGGATATTAGTGGATATATGCATCACAGACCTGCCCAACGGCACAGAAAATCTTCCTTGGTCTAACCAAAAATCCTGAGGTTTTATCCGAAATTTCCCATTTTAGTTTGAGTTGCCCTAGAAGCCAATTCTGCAGTAAGAGTGCAAGTACAAATAGTTTCATTGGAAGTATGAGAGTAGCTGACATGGGGAAGAGAAAGTAGACAATAACACGTTATCCCAGTGCCTTCTCCTATGGACTGGAGCTTACTGCCCCTGGGCAAGTCTGAAAGCCAGTGTGGGGCGCCCCTCGGAGAAGCCCCTCCGAGAGGCGGAGTATTTCCTCACTCCTGAGAGAGCCCCAGGGGAGTGATATCCAGGCACCTCCACGTTCCATACCAGCAGCGGCCGGAGAGCACTTTCAAGCAGGGAAGTGTGGGAGCTGGCAAATGGGAGTCTGGTAGCTCCTCACCGGAAGTGATAACATGAAGAGATAGGGCTGGGGTACTGACAGCGTCTGCTACGCTCCTTTCTGGTGTTGCCCCAAATCAGAGAGCATGAAAACCTGACAGACCGGACGGCAGGCAGGTTAGATCTGTGGACCAGCAGGATTCTGCGTTTGCTGGCCGCAGTGGTGTGCTCCTCCGGGCCAGTTTCCTCGCATCCACGTGCACATCTCCCCACAGCTCCTCCTGTCCTTCTCTGTGCGCTCACATATCCCTTCTCAGGGGGCTCACTCCGCTGGGCGGGAGGAAGGGTCCCAACACCCATGGCTGCCTCTTGTCGCAGCTCTCCAGTCTGATAATTCAGAAACAAGGATCTCGAAACAAGGATGCTCTCTATGAAATTGGAAATATAGGCCCTGCAATTTTACAACATTCACTAAGTCACACTTCCCTCTGAAAGATACAGCCGTCCAGCATGGTGAGCACACTCACACTTAACTCTGCGGAGGTCCTGTGGCTTTCAGACGCTAAGTATATTGGTCAGCGTTCCTCCAACCTGTTCATCAAAGTTCCATCGCCAGCAGAAGGCAAACCATGTGCCCCCATTCAGCCGGCAGACTAAGGTGGATTTATTTCAAGATTAAAAATGGTTTAAAGTATTTAGCGTTGAGTGTTATGGACATGGAATATTTATCTGTTGGTATCCTTGCTTTAGAGGAAAGCCTGGGTCTCCCACTGCATCACCAGAGTCTGCTCACAGGATTGGGCTGCTGACATAGGCCAGGCTAATTATGATATCCCACTGGCACATGTCTCAAACAGGGGTCAACAAAAATCTTTTCTAAAAATTGGTGGGAGCTGGGCATGGTGGCACACATCTGGAATCCCAGCACTCGGGAGCTGAGGCAAGCGGATCGCTAGGAGTTCAAGGCCAGCCTGGACTGCACAGCAAGGCCATGCTTTTAAAAGAAGGCCTATGGGCACAAAAAGAAAAACGTTATTTTTCTTCTGTGGGTGGCTAAGCAAGGAGAGTCAGAGGCTGGCCCCTCAGTGTGCAGGCTTTCACCGAGGGGCCGTTAGCCTGCACACTGAATGAAGCCAGGCAGAGGAAAGGCGGAAAGCCAGCGAGAGTTCAGATGCCATTATTGGGTCATCCGTATACAGCTATACCTGAAGCTTCATGACTTTCTCACTCAGTGACTCTTCCAACAACAAGGGTGTGTAGGGAGGGTGTTTAAGCAAGTTCATCTGCAACTAAAAGTTTCTTAGAGTGTTTAGTAAAATAGATATTCTTAAAAACAACTGCTGTATTTATTCCTGTGGTTTCACATTTCTCTAGCACACATCCTCTAGGAATATATAAGGCTGGGCCTGGAATCATACCTTGTATCTTTATTTCAGAGATGTTTGAATATCTTTCACTATTCTTCAAACCAGCCTTGGTTCTCAGTACTTCTAATTTGAATCACCCCAGGCCCTCCCCTAGTACTCAAGCCCCGCAGAATACCTCTATCCCTTAAAGGTTGGCTCCCACACCTCCTGGACCCTCTGCTGTCAATTGGCACGCCGTGGTACACAGACATCGCTCTTCCTGGCCTCCCTGCCATTCCCGTCCCAATGGTGGGCAGCCTAACATTTGAAACACAACGTCCATGTGACATAAGCCACTGAGGAAGAGACTAGAGGTAGAGCCCTGGGGTCAGAGCAGGGAGAAATATGCCCAGGTGGCCTGCCATCCCCAGAGTGGACTAGGGATGTCCCCTGATATGGAAGCAGTGATTTTGGGTTTCAGGGACTGAAGAAAAGTCAAGACTCCAACTTCAACCTAACAACCACAGAGCATTCATCTTTCACGGGGAAGCGAGTGTCAGTGTAGCACAGCACTGAAGCGCTTCAGGAGCACACGAAAGAAGTAGTGGACAGGCCCTACTTTCGAGGCCATTTTAATTTAACTGAAGGATGAAACAAAACTTTAGAGAAAGATTGCAAGACAAAACACAGGTGAGTGCATGGCAGAGCAGAATGAGGAGTGTGAGAGGAAGAATAAGAGATGTCAGGAGGGGTGAGGGAGGGGAGTTAGTAAAAGACCGCCTCCTGCAGGAAGTCAGTCTTGAGCCAGGCCCTGAAGGAAGCAATTGGCAAATGTAAACTCTCCAGCTGGCCACAGCAGCAGAGGCGAGGTGTCTGCAGGAGTTGTGTAACTCCAATGTGCCCTGACCTGTTTGTCTGTAAAGACACTGGCCAACTGTGAAGCTAGTTAGCCTGTATCTATCTGTACGTCTGCACAAAACCACTGTTTTGGTCAAAAGAATGCAATACCTTTGGCACTGAGTGCACCCCTAGAGAACATCATGTCTGTAGAGCAAAGTTGTCCTAATGTCAACTGCAAGAGAAAAATACAGAAAATATACTTGGTTTTATTGTTTTATTTCACTATCTGTTTCCAAGGTTCATTTTTGAGGTTAAAGATTTTCATCCTGATTACAGCTTTTGGTGAATGAACATCAGATTTAAAAGTCTGATTCCTTGGAGTGAAACGCACAACTTCTGGAAACACAAATTCTTGTTGACATAGAAATTGTGCTAAATGAAACAGAGGTCCTCTTTTAAAAAAAAACGAAACAACAAAAACCCACCTCCTTTTCACCTTAGGAACAGAAAGCTAGAGAGAGTCAGAATAAAAAGCGTTTACCGATTATTTTTTCTTTGAGGAAGATATCAGCTAAAACTAGGTCTTTAGCCATAAAGAAAACACATTTTTAAGTTCCTTGCTTATTCTGGCAAGATAAAAACAAGTTGTAATGAAACCACTTCTGTCAAGACTGGAAGGCTTGGCCTTATCGCCGTTGTTAAAAGCAATCCAAGAAATACTATTTAAGGCTAATTTTGCTGCCCTTTTGAAGAGACTTTTGAAACCATTAAAAGAAACAGCCCAGACAATAAGCTGAATTGGAAGGACTTCCCTGGCAGTCAGTGTCAAATTACGTTGCCCTCTGTCTGTGGGTAAAACAGGGAATTGTGCTGCTCAGGGCTGCCAACCCCTTACTTGACAACCACTACAAAATTTAACAATAAATGAAATGGACAGCCTACTTCACCAGATTGGGAACGCATCTGAGCTTGCACAGAAAGACAGCTGGACTTGAGTTCATTTCCCTAGAGGCCGGGCAACAGCAATACCTAATGAAAACAGTGATGGGCACATATTTATTTCCAAGGCATTTGTAGCCTGAGCTCTGGTTCCAGTCTTACCGCAGACCCAAGATCAATTTTCACATCTTTTCACTAAATGGATGAGATGTGAAATTACTCCTATTGACAATAAGCATTCTCAAGGGCTCTAGTAATTGCGTAGCCCGGCACAGCAGAAAAGAGGCACTAACAAAAGCACATAGACAATTGGTCACCATCAATTTCCTCTGGTGCTGGCAGATGTGAGTATAACTGTAGTTTTTTTTTTAAATGAGGTCTTGGGTGAAGCCTACCCCTTCTCCTTCTTCAATTCATCCAGCAGAATGCAGCCAGCAGGTGATTTCTTCTCTAGAAATCTGGAAAGTTTGTGGCACTAAATTTAACCAGAGCCAAGATTTATGGGCTGACAGAACATGGGCCTAACCTTTTGCCTGGTAATTTCTGCATATGAATTACCCTTCCCCCATCTCACTTCATTCCTCCCATCTTTTATTTTGCCCCGCTTGTGGGATGAGCACCAAATAACCTCCCTGAAGGAGTTCCGTAGTGGGTAGCTCCACTTCCATGCAGGCATGGCAGTTTGACCTATGAGGAATGCTCAGATGGGAGGCAACTCCTGGTATCCATAAACTGGTTTTGTCTTCAATGCACTGGCCTTGCTAACCGGGACAAAAAATAAAGACAAAGTAATCCCACTGCTGAGGTGAGCTGGGACCCAGGCAGAGCCTGGTGGGGCCTGTAAGTGAGCATAGCTTCTAGATTATGCACAGTATCCAGATCTCAGATGGTCTTGCAGATACCAAAAGCTGAGCCAGCATTAACGAAGCATCCTCCTCAGGAAGGTGCCGGTAAGGTCAACTTCCTCACTGTTGTAAAAATGATTTATTCCTTCTAAAAGATTCCATCTAAGCCAACCAAAAGTAAATCTAATAAAAAGCACTTTATATGCTTGTATAAATATAACTTAAGTAGGAAGTTACTATTTGACAGTTTGACAATAAAGGTATAAGGAACTGGAAAACAATTTTCACAAAGTGCATAGAAAATGAGAATAAAATGTTAGATCAAGTCTGCCTTTTGGAAACTGGTTTAGTTTGGAATCTGGGCTGTCAGTCAGCAGAAGGGCACATTTCTTTCATGCCTTTGCCTGTCCAAAGTTTAAAAACATAAATAAAATGTTCTTGTCCCTGTTTGCTATCAAATAATTTCCTTTTTGTAGTCCCAGAAAACCAGACAAGAAAAAGGAAGCAACATTTACCGAGTGTCAGACATTATATTAGACATTTTTATATAGTGTATATTTCATAAATTTACCTAAATTTTCATAACAGTAAGGAATTAAGACCCAGGATTTTTGCCTCTTAAGTTTGGATTCCTTCTGTGTGCCATTATGACATATAATTGGCCAACTTTCTGAGAAATGGGGTACAATAAAATGTATTTGACAGAAAAATCATAATGAAAATAATTTAATCTATTATGATTTTTTAAAAGGCACTTTACTTCAAATTGTATTTTTCTTGGCCTATTTTGATTTTACTACTTTTACTGATCTATTATAATTAAAAATAAAATGGGTATTAGGTTAGGTTGAATATATATTGATCCTATGTGATATTTGAATATTAACCTACATATTTAATCTCTTTTCTAATAAAATGACAGGATAGGAAAATGGTAGTTCTTTGATACTTTTGGTCGTGTGGATTCTGTACAGTATTTGTTATTTACTTCTTTGTGTAGGTCCTTATAGCCAGTTCTCAACCTTTGGATTTTGAGCTAAGTAAAATTCTAGGTCGTGGTTTTCCTGAATAAATAATTGTGATTTTTATTTCACTGTGAAATTAGACAGTAATTGACAACAGATTCAAGAAGAGTTGAGGTTAATTGATGGATCTTGGCTACCTAATAGGTTAAGAGGGACTAAAGAATTAGTAATCTTAATTTAGTCCTTAATTTCTTAGAATAATGCCATGGAGAATCACCATTCTCTCCGTAGCATGATGCTTGGATGGTATTAAGATAAAGATTGCATTTTTAATGCATTTCTCAAGTTCACTTCTGTTATCTTTCCCTGAAAGCCCATTTTGCTTTTTAACTATCTATTCTGTTAATTTTATCACATTTTCTTAGTATCCCAGGGTAAAAATCTGAGAATAGCATTTCCCAAAATGGGGTCTATGAAATACTGAAGTCTGTGGTATGCCAATAAGTCTTTGCCAAATGAAGAATTTCACAAGAGAATGTTAGATTAAAGAAAATCACACAGGAGGCAAAAAAAGAAAATCACATAGGTTCTACTTCTGGTAAAGGCTAAGCAGCTCAAGGTAGACCATCCTTTAGTGCATTAAAGCCAAATACTTAAGAAAATATGATTCCCAAAAATATAAACAACTGCAGTACATGATATTACTGAAGAATTATAAGTAAATGGGCAGAGTTGAAGGGGGCCAATAGTATAAGGAAAGGAATCGCAGAGTCCATGTGTGGTAAGGGCTGGCTTTCTCTGGACCGCCATCTTTGCATTGTAACTGCACATGGCAAATCCAGTCAACAGTCTCTCTCTGACCTCTTTTAAAAAGACACTAATTAAAAAAAAAAAAAAAATAAAAATAAAAAAATAAAAAAAAAAAAAAGACACTAATCCCAGTGCTATGATTTGGATATGGTTTCCGGGTGTTTCTCAAAACCTCCCGTGTTAGAAGCTTGGTCTTCAGTGGGGCAGTGTTGGGAAGTAGTGTAACCTTTAAGAGTAGGAGCCTCATAAGAGGTTGTGAAGTCATCATGGTGGGCGCTGTCCTTGGAAAGGGTTACTGCTGGTTTTGTAAACTGAGTTAGTTCTCATGAGAGTGAGTTGTTAAAAAGAAAAAAAAAGAACAAGACTGGCCCCTCCTCAGTCTCCAGCTTCCTGTCTCACCCTAGGACCACTCCCTTTTGCGTTCTCCCATGATGCCACTCATCGTGACAGCATCCACCGTGTTGTCATGTAAACATGTTGTGACTCACCAAGTCAGCACAACACTAATTGGACTTTTGGCCTCCAAAACTATGCTCAGGACTTTTGTTATAATAACAGAAAACAGCCTAAGACACTCATTCACGAGGGCCTCCTAATCGCTTCCCAAAGGACCTGCCTCCTAATTCCATCACTCTGGAGGGTAACCATGAGGATGTGAGGAGCATAAACCTTGAAGCCAGTGGTGGCGAACCTATGGCACGTGTGCCACAGCCAGCTGTTCGTATCATTTTTTTGAAAGCTCTTTAAAGGTTTGCCATCACTGCTTTAGACCATAGCGGAAGCAACTCATGAAAACTCATTTTCTCTCTACCATTGTTACCAGCACAAAAATAGGGCTATTTTCTTATAGAATCAATCAATTAAAAGGCATTTATGGGGCCAACCACCAAATGATATGCTACTAGGGGGAAGATGAAGAAGCACGACTTCACATGGTCGAAGCCGCAATTAGCTTTCAAACCTGGACGAGTAACTTCTCTTGAGCCTCTGTTTTATGTATGCGTAGGTGGTGAGAGCTAAACAAATGGACTGGCCCGCCAAGATCCCTGTCCCCTAAAGTGATTTGCGGTGCGCTTGCTGCAGTCACTGTATACTTCATAACTCTGCTCTTTATCATCACTCTCTGTTGGCTGTTAAAGGTCCTTTATACCCTTCCTGTTGCTGTTGTTTGACATCAACTCTCCTCACCTTTTCTAACTCTTCTCTGGCCAAACTTCCGATATATATTATGTTTCTTTCTCATGCTAAAACTTACCTATATAATTTTTTTTTTGGTGGTGGTGCTGGAGATCAACCCCAGGGCTTTGTGCATATGAGGCAAGAACTCTACCACTGAGCCACATCCCCAGCCCCATTACCTATATAAATCTTAACTACACAATTCAGTGACTTTTGACAAATTCAGACATCTGTAATATTCAGGCTGTGTTCATCTTCTTGCAAAATTCTGTTGAGGCAAGATCACCAGCTGGTGGGCTTTTGGAAAGCGATTGGCTCATGACTGCTCTAATGTCAAATAGCTGAATCTATGGATTTCGTTATAAATGAGCTGTTGGGGCTGGAGTCTGCTTGGAGAAAGAATGTCACTGGAGCAGTCTTTATATCTTGCCCCTGGCCCCTTCTCCTCTGGCTCTTACCCCTTCTCAGCCACCATAAGGTGAGCAGCCTTGCCCTCCCAGGCCCTTCCACTATACATTTCTGCTTTGCCACAGGCCCAATAGCAATGGAGTACACTGATCATGGCCTGAAACCCTGAATCTGCACACCAAAGGAAACCTTTCCTCGAAGTTGTTACTGTCGAGTATTTTGTCACAGTAACAGAGAGCTGACTAACACACAGCATGCACCCTGTTGCATCTGGCTTGTTTTGCCTAGTATACTGTCTGAAGGATGCAGCCGCGGTTTTACATTTGTCAATACTTTGTTCCATTTTGTTGCTAAGTGTCCTTCCATCGCATACTATACCAACAATTTAAAAATCCATTTTCCCACTGATGGATATTTGGGCTGATTCCAGATTGGGAGTATTATGAGCAAAACTAATATGAATATTTTTAACAAGGCTTTTCATGGACATATGTTTTATTTCTCCTGGGTAAATATCTAGAAGTGGAATTGGAAACTAAGACCATATTTAGTAGAAACTACCAAACTATTTTTCTAAGTGGTTACTATTTTCACCTCGATCAATAATGTATGAGTATTTCACAAAAAAACCAAAAAAGCGAAACAAAAGACCAAAAAAGAACCAGGTGTGGTGGCACATCCTGTAATCCCAGCACTGGGGAGGCTGAGGCAGGAGGATTGTTGTGAGTTTAAGGCCAGCCTGGGTTACAAAGTGAGCTCAAGGCTATCCTGAGCTGCATAGCAAGACCCTGTCTCAAAAAGACAAAAAAATAAAAAGGAGAGAGAGAATTTCAGTTGTTCCATAACCTTATCAAGATTTTGTGTCCTCACTATTTATAAATTTTTTCTATCCCAATAAGTAGATAAAGATATCTCACTATTATTTTAACCTACATTTCCCTGTTTGTGCACAAGCTTTTGTGTAGGCACATGC
Organism: Dinomys branickii; assembly: GCA_004027595.1. Classification (NCBI taxonomy): domain Eukaryota; kingdom Metazoa; phylum Chordata; class Mammalia; order Rodentia; family Dinomyidae; genus Dinomys; species Dinomys branickii. Next base: position 39,772 of record PVLD010006936.1, on the reverse strand, counting down.
TTCCATTCTTCTTGGGCTTACACTTAGGAGTGGAATTGCTGCATCATTATGGTAACTCTATTAAATTGTATGAGCAACTGCAGGATTGTTTTCCAAAGTGGCTGCACCGTTTTCTGTGCGCACCACCAGTATATGAGTTTCCCAATTTATCCATGTCACTACCAACGTAGTACTTATAATATAACCGTCATGTCCTACATGGTGTGGAGAGCTTCACTATCTGTCTCTTTAAGTCTTGTGCGTGTGCTTATTGGGTTGCCTACCTTTTGCCTGAGCTGTTATACGTTCTTTATATAAACTGAAAACAGGCCTCTTATCAAATACAGCATTTGCAAATATTTCTTTCAGTCTGGGATTTACCTAATGGTATCTTCTGAGGTATCTTCTAAAACGCCTAGTTTTAAATTTTGATGCTGTCCATTCGATGAGTTTTTAAATATGTGTCCTACCTAAGAAATTCTTGCTAATTTTGAGAAATTGAAGCTATTCTCCTATTATTCCCTTACACCCTCTCCTGTAATCTTTATATTTTTAGCTTTTTACTTTAGGTCTATGATCCATCTCAAATTAGTTTACATGAATGATGTGGAGTTTAGATTGGTTTTCTCCCCCTTGATATTCAGTTATGCTGGCACCATTTGATGAAAACTTTTCTTTCTCTGTTGAATTTCTTTGCATCATTTGTCAAAAAATCAATTGCCTGTAAAAAGCTGATTCACTTATGGACTCTCCACTGTCAACATGTCTTTTTTGTTTGTTTTCAATTTTTTTTTTTTTACCACATTCCATATTAGGGAATCTTAGCCAAAAATTTATTTGAAATTAACTAATTCAATTTGGGGAAAAGTATAAACAAGAACAGTTTTCCTGGCCCGGAGAATACAGTATTTATGAATATTAACCAGTCATTATATTGGTATCATATTTTCATATGAAGATCAGCATTCAGTTTTATAATTATAACTTGATAGTGGCCAAACACATTGTCATTTCTTTAAAAAAAATAAGCTAATATTTCCCTTCTGGTTAATTTTTAATAATGAAAAAATCAAACAACTAACTAAAAAACTGGTGATAGACCACCTAGTACATTCCTTTTCTTATACTCTAAGTACATAATATATTTTTTATGTATTTACAAATTCTCTCCTGAGTGTTTAGAAGGCTATTTGTTTATTTATTTATTTTGGTGGTACTAGAGGTTGAACCCAGGACGTTCACATTGAACTACACCCCAGGTACTTTTTCAGATTTTGAGACAGGCTTTTCCTAAGCTGGCCAGATGGAACTTAAATTTGCTTTCCTCCTGTCTCAGCCTCCCAGAGTGCTGCGATTACAGGTGCAGGCCACAGTGACTGGCTAAGCAGCAAATTTAAAGAGCAGAAAGAAAAAAAAGTACAAAAACACTGAAGTAAATAAAATACTCTTGTTTTTTGCCTGTGCTGAGATGCTTCATAAAGTACACCTGTGAGGATTACCAGCAGCACCGCAGGTAATTGTGTGCAGGCAGGTGTATGTGTGTGTGAGTGTGCATGCACTTGCGTCTGTTCCCATGCACTTGTGGGGTGTGTAGGGTATATGTGTATGTGTGTGCATACATGATACATGTACTGTGTGTGTGTATAGGTTGTATGTGTGTATATGTGTAGTAAAACTTACACATAAAAAATAAGGTAATGGGCATGTACAACTCATTTAGCTTTTCGAAAACTAGCAAGCAGACTTACCAAGATGTTAGGTGAATGGTGTCCTTTTGTTTGTTTTGTTTTTGAGACAAGGTCTTGCTATACAGTTCAGGCTGGCCTTGAGCTCATTATGTAACACAGGCTGGTCTCAAACTCATGGCAATCCTCCTGCCTCAGTCTCCAGACTGCTGGAATTACAGACACGCACCACCACTGCCAGCAGTGAATGGTGTCTTTAAAGATGAAGACATACACCTAACTAGGATTAGGGAGAAACGCTCTGGTTTGGGAGCCAGGGAGGCCTGCATTTGAATCCTGGCTCCACCACTAACCATTACACCGCCTCTGAGCTTTGGTTTCCCCATTTATACAGTGGTGGTTATAACACCTATGTAACAGGGTTGTTGTGAGGATTAAATGAAATTAAATGTTAGTACCTTTGTGGTTAGGAATGAGGTTTCCGTCATTATGGTAGCCAGGGATACTTGTGTCTCTTTCTGCCTCCATCCACTCTCAGGGTGATGTGGCGTCTCCAGGCCGTGAGTTTTGCAGTCAGCTGGACTCCATGGAGGAACCCTGACTTTCCTACTTAAAGACCTTCCATCTCATCTCAAGTGAGTTTTTTAATGTCCCTGAGCCTCAGAGGTAAGGATATTTACCACATTAGGTTTATGTGCAGATTAAATCACATGGTTTATATTTAGGTCCTCCCACAGCAAATGGCAGGCAGGAGAATTCAATACAAATTATTTTGCTACAACGTTTCTTAAATATGAATGGCTGCACAGTGGTGGGTGTACCAGAGCAGTTGTGTTGGCTCCCAAGCAACTTTTTTTCCAGTATGTTAACATTTTGGGGCTTTTCTTAGTTTTTATTTTTATTAGCACACGTTTACAGTGCATAATGGTTATATTCATCGTGGTGGGTGGGTACTCATACATTACCCACCTTCATTTTTTTAATCCGCTTCCCCTCCTATTCCTCCCCTGTCTGAGCTCTCTGTGAAGGCCTTAAGGGAAATGCTGAGAAAGGCCTGCCTTCTTTAGCTGTAGAGAGTCACTGATGTGGTGATTTTAGGAACCACCTTGCCTTCTCATCAGGCTTTCAGGAAAAACTGAGAGCACAGCTGTGAAAGCTCTGAAGACATCACCTTTTGTACTGGAAGAATGGATTGGTGGAGGACACTGCTCTTTAATTTGAATGTCTAGCATGGAAAGAATGTCTAACCCTGTAAGAACCCAACGGCCTCCCAAACCTATTCTTCCAGAGATGTTGCAACAGCCCTCCCATTCAAGGCTGGGAGGCAGCGTGCAAATGTTTGTGCAAGTTGAAGTTTGGTAGGTCTAAGGTTTTACTAATTCTGACATTGTTTTGTAAGAGCTCCAGTTACAAAGTTGTCTAAATTTCTTTTAGCAGTCTGTTCTGACTCCATCTTCCACCTATCAGTCCTGGTACTTTAAACGGGCCATTTGCAGACCACAGGAGATTTCCAGGAACACATAGATGTTACTATAGAAAGACCTGTGTATATATTCCCTTTCCCTCTAGTGTTTCTTTTCTACTTACTGTAAAAATTCCATGCAATCCCTAATTGATTTAAAAACATAGGGCCAGGTATGTAGCTCAGTGGCACAGTGCCTGCCTGGCAAGCACAAGGTCCTGAGTTTGATTCCCAGTACCAAAAAAATAAATAAGTAAATTGGTTCAAAACATAATATGCAGGTATGAATATAGTAAGGAAAACAATAGCGTTCGTGTATTGTATACTCTTTACAGATGTGAACTTAATTATTGCAATAACCCTCTGAACTATGGCCTGCTATTACATTCATTCTGTGAATACAGGAACAGATCTAAAAGTAACATGTGGAAATTGAGATTAAGTAACATGCCCAAAGGTTTGCACAGAGCTAGAAAGAAGCAGAGTGAGAACTAAAGAGAACTAAAACCTCTGCTTTTTCTACGCATTTAAACACATGCATAATGTGGTTTTGTTTTGTCTGGTCTGGCCTTGAACTGGTTAGGTAGTCCAGGAAGCCCACCAATGTGCAGGTCTCCTGTCTCAACACCACAGTGCTGGGATTACACTGTGCCACCATCCGGGAATTGTTTTGTCCATTTTTTTCAAACATCAATTGGATTATATTTACATTGTTCTTTAGTTTGTAGGTTCTTCCCTATCGGGGAGCCCAAGTGAAAGAAATCTATTAGTAATTCACAGCTATTTACATTTCACAAGTCTCATGTTTCATTCCAAGAAATCAGGCTCATCAATTATTTGCATTTTGTAACATGTTAATTATACAAATAATTAGCCTTGAGACTAGACACGAACACAAAAGTATGAATGAATTGCTTTGCTAATTTAATTGCTCCTTTCTGTTATGGGCAGTCACTGGTTTGTAATATGAACAGCTTCCTTATTCAGTTTGCTAATTTCTTCTAACTTGCACTTCTTGGCAAAGTTGAAATCAGAAATAAGAAGTAGCTTTCTTTTCTCATGCCAACCCTAACCCATTGTTGTGACTGTTGCGAGCACTGTGTTGAGGAGCGTTCTAGAGTTGTCTTTGATGAGTTCTTTTGCTGTTAGTGAGTGAGTTGGCAGCAGGGGAGTTGGACATTTGCCATCTTTGCCTCGAGGTTGGGAAGAGAACTTCCTTCAGCCCTGAAGGTCATAGCGTAATACCTTCTACCACCTGTAGCAGTCCTACAAATAAGATAGTTTCCATTCTGGGATGGGTATGAAGATGAATCAAATATGGATTCTGTTGTAATAAAAAGGCATAAATGGCACTATACAAATTAAAAATGGAAGTGTCCTAAGAGTCACAGAGAGTAGGAAAGAGGGATTAGAAGAGAGAGGTTATTTATACTAAAAAGGAGGTGGTGTCAGAGGCAGGAGCGCCACAAGCCTAAGCCCAGAGTGGGCAACTTAGCACCTTAGCTAGACCCAGTGTCAAAATGAACAAGGTAAAGAAGAGTGGAGATGTTGGTTAATGTGGAGGCCCTGGGTCTGGGTTCCACCCCTAGTATTGCCAGAGAGAGAGAGAGGGGGAAAGGGAGAGGGGGAAAGAGAGAGAGAGAGAGAGGGGGAAGGAGAGAGAGAGAGAGGGGGAGAAGGAGAGGAAAGCTGTGGCACGGATAGAGTGGACAATAAAATCAAACATGCTTTTTGAGGTAGGCCTCAAAGGGTAGAGATAAAAGGGGGTGAGTAGGAGGGAAGTGAGGTGAGAAATGCACAGCCCCCCCCCATTTTGGGGCCAGTGATGAATCACCAGCTGTAACAAGAGGAAAAGTAAAACAGGATCACGTACAAGGGAAGATTTTAATGTGGCTGGGATGTAGGAAAATAAAGGAAGGGAAAGTTGGGAAACAAGGGCAGGCCCAGGTTGTAAAGGGCCTGGGAACACCAGATTATGAATGTTCTGGAACAATGTTTCTCAAGGTGTGTCCACAGGATGTTCGCAGTTATTGCATAATAAAAGGATCCTGCTGGATCCTGTTGTCAACTACAGCTGAGAAACACTGAATTAAAATCAGGATTTTCATAGCTTTCAAAATGCCCGTGTATACTGTGACTCTCCAAGAAGGGCCTGTAGTTTGCAAAAAATCCTAACAGAAATGTTTTTCTTAGAGCACCTCATGAGATCAGCATTTGTAGTTTTATGAAAGTAATGGCTCTATGATGCCTACAGGACACCCCTTGACCAGTTGATGGATCTAGAAGCCTGTACTATTTCTGTTGGAATAAGAAAAAAATTACTGGCACTAAAGAACGCATCAAACCTTCTTCCCTGTATCTCCTTTTGTTGGTTATTTTTAAACTTATTTTTATCTGTACATATTTGCAGTACGTAAGTATATTCGTCGTGAGGAGTTGGTGCAGGTACGTGACGCACCTTAATTCTTTTCACGTCCTCTTCCCCTTCCTTCCCTCAGCTGCATTTTCCCCATCCTCCCTCCCCTCCCCGCCATTTCTTTTATTTTTCTATTATCTATCTTTTATTTTGCTCTTGATTCATATTTTGGGCTTCTCATAGAGGAGAAACCACACCACACTTAACTTTGTGCATCTGATTTATTTCACTTAACACTGTGGTCTCAAGGTGCATCAGTTGTCCTACAAACAACTAAAAGATTATGCTTCTTTATGGTAGAGTAGCAGTATGTAAATACCACATTATCCTTATCCATTCGTCAGTTGTATGTAAATTCATCAGTTGTATGTAAATTGTATGTAAATGCCACATTATTTACATTGTACGTAAATACCACATTATGCATTCATCAGTTGGTGGACACAGAGGCCACTTCAAGATTTAGCTATTATGAACTCTTCTCTTGGGACTGCTTTCAATGTGTCCCGTAGATTCTGGCATGTTATCCTGGTATTGTCTAGGAATTGTCTAATTTCTTGGATTTAATTCTAGAAACAAATTTCTTCCTTGATTTCTCCTGTGACCCACTGATTATTCAAGAAGGCATTGTTTAATTTCCATGGGTTTTCCCCATAATTTCTTTTGCCAGTGATTTCAAACTTCAGCACAGTATGATTTGGTAACATGCAGGGGACAATTTTGTTTCTTTTGCACTTACTTAAGCATGCTTTATGGGCTAGCATGTGATCTGCTTTGGAGAAAGTCCCCTGTGCTACTGATAGCAAGAATGTGTATTCTGTTGTTGTTGGGTGGAACACTCTGTAGAAATCTATTGAGTCCATTTATTCTAAGTTTTAGTTAAACTCTGACATTTCTTTGCTGATTTTTTTTTTTTTTGGTCTAATTGATGTATTTGTGACAATGGGGTATTGAGGTTCCCCATTATAATTGTGTTGGTGTTTATCTGATTTTTTTTACATCAAATAATTTTTGTTTTGTGGCATTTGGTGCATATGTGTTTATAATTGTTACCTCTTCTTGTTGAATTGTTCCCTTAACCAATATATAATGTTCTCTACTTTTTTGGATCGATTTTGACTTGAAATTATAGCTACTCTTGCTTTTTTCTGGGCTTCAGTTGCATAGAATGCTGTTTTCCATCCTTTGATTTTTTTAAATTTGTGTATTTCTTTTTCATTAAAGTGTATGTTGTATACTGTATATCATTGGAGTCTGTTTCTTCGTTCTGTGTCTCTTGTGTAACCTGTGTCTTTTGATGGGGAATCAAGCTCATTCACATTGAGAATTATTACTGAAGGGTTTTGCTGTATTCATGTCATTACATTATTTTCCTATTGCTCATGTCCTCCCCCTGCCCCCTCTTTTCTGCTTAACTGCTCACCCTGCCTGGTGTATTCATCCTCTTAGATGTTTTGGCATTGTTGGCTTCCAGGATATCACCAAGCATGTTTTGTAGTGCTAGTTTATTGGTCATTAATTTCTTGAGGTGCTCTTTGTTATGGGAATACCTTATTCCTCCATCAATTTTGAAAGAAAGTTTTGTAAGATATGTGTCTAGGTTGAAAACTGTTATCTTTTAAGATTTCCCTTCACATTCACTGGCCTTTACAATTTGTGTTGGGGGGCTGGGTATATAGCTCAGTGGCATAAGCACTTGCCTGGCAAGCCTGAGGTCATGAGTTTGATTCCTAGTATCAAAAAAAAAAAAAAAAAAAGATTTGTGTTGGGGAGTCTGTTGTAATTCTAACGAGTTTACCCTTGTAAGTGAGTTTTTGCTTTTCTCTAACAGATTTTTAAGACTCTGTATTTGTGTTGGACTTCTGATATTTTAGGCAGGATCTGATATGGACAGATTCTCTTTCATTCATGACTCCTTGGGTTCTATACCCCTCACCTATCTGTATATTTAATTCTCCCCAAATATTTGAAAGTTTTCTGCCATTATTTCTTTAAACAGGTTTTTTATGCCCGTTTTGCTGTCTTCTTATTTTTCACTTATTCCAATTAATGTTACATTAGCCTTCTTGGCATCATCTAGCAGCTGTTACATTCATTTTTTGTGTGTTCTCTTGTTTGTAAAGTATCTCTGAATAACTGGTTTTTGAAAGCAGTTATTTCTAATTCTGATAGTCTGTTTTCACGTTGGTCACTTCTGCTGCTCATTACTTTCAATGTAATTTTTAATCTCCTAGATTTTGGTTTGGAACCTATCTATGGGCTCTAGTTCTTTACTGAAGGGGTCATTCATTTTTTTGTGTTATTTTGTTTAGCTCAGTTAGGTTTTTTGTTAACGTCTCCTGTAAGCTAAATGTTTTGTTTATCACCTCCGTTATCTGGTTAATTATATTTTCCGCGAGCCTACCAAGCACTTCACTGATCTGTTTTTCAATCTATTATCCTTCCAAATAATTCAGCTGTGTGTCTTTTGCTTTTCTCCCCCTCAGTGCCCTATGGACAAGCACTGAGGGAGCTGGGAGTTTTAGGAGGCCTTTTGTTGCCTTGTATTTGTGTTTTCATTGTTTTTTGTTTGGTTTGGTTTGGTGCTTCGGCGTGCTATCACTTACAGTAGAATGACTTTGCTACTAGTATGGAGATCTCTTTACTTAGTCTGCTTTTCAATGATGTGATCAAAGCATGGGTAAATGTAGTGCTTTGCCTCTGTCCCAGGGTCTGATTGCCTCTTTTTTCTGCAAAGCCTGACAGAACATGTGAAATGCCTAATTCCTATTAGGCCATCCCTACAACCCATGAGAGTGGGGAGCCAGGGAGAGACTCCAAATTGTTTCCTCCCCTTCATTTGTCATTATAAGAACCTGCCTTCAGGGGTTAACCCCTCACCCTCTTTTCAACCAGGCCCAGTTGTACAGCTCTCACTCCCTGAGCTCAGTTCCTACTCTGATAAAACTCTGCCTTCCTTTCAGGGGCCGAAGAGTTCTCTGTTTTGAATCTCCTGTCTGTCATCCTGGACCCCAGGAGTGCTGCTTGATGCCCTCTGACCCCTGTCCAGCCCACCTGGACTCCTTCAGCATTTCCCTGACCCACGCATATTTTGAGTGCTTCTGGGCCTCCTACTAAACCTGGTGGTTTCCTGTTTCAAGAAGCTCACAAACCTGGTGTGACTGTGGTTTCAGCTCCTTCCACTCGCTCAGAGACAAGGGCACCTGTGTAAGATCTTCTGGGAAGCCAAACTCACACGTCTGATAAATATCCTCCTGCCATCTTTCCTGGTTGCAGTGACTTCCAGGTGAGATTCTATAAATCTGCTTGGGAGAGATGAGCAAACAGCTTCTATATTTAAAATCATTTAATTATCTCTTGTGGAGGGAAAAATAAGTCTTAGCAATGACATGTTTGGAGCTGCATAGTCAAGGAGCTTTAGTCAATTGGGTAAAATTGAGCAGAATCGCAATAATCTTGAAGAAGTAGTAAACTCTTTAAGCTTTCAGAGGTCTGTTAGGTTATTCAACAAGAAGCCAATTGTGGTGAGATTAAACAAGGCTGGGTGAGTGGGCAAAACCTTGGCAGATAAATTTTAATGGAAAATAAGAGCAAGACAGGAAGAAAAATGTACACATCATAGAAGATGAGATGCTCCCACTGTGAACCAACTGTTATGTCCCAAGAAGGGGCTTGGGACCACTGAGCAGCGCGCAGCAAAGACTCTGCCCTCCAAAGGTTAACTAATTTTTGGATATTGTTAGGAAGAGTAAGGAGGTGAAACAAAAAAACCAAAACGTTACCATACGTGTGTTTTAAACGCAGACTAAAAGGCACAGTTCTGAGGAATTTAGAGGAAGAAAGAGTGGGAGTCACAAGCGTTGCAAGTGACCCTGAGGTTTGGGGGGCTTCTCTATGAGGCCAGGGAGCGCCCCTGAGGCTGACAGGGGCTCTGAGGCAGTCTGGAAGATTAGGAAAGGTACAGATACTGTGAGAATAGATCGAAACCCACTTGGTTGGAACTAAGAGGTATCTGGGGATTTTGCTCAAGGTTTCCAGCAAGTAAAACATGGCTAGTCTGTAGAACTGAGGGGTTTGGGGTGTAGCTCAGAGGGTGAGTGTGTGCCTGGCATGCACAAGGCCCTGGATTCAGTTCCCAGCGCCAGAAACCCACATAAAAGCTCAAGCTATGGAACTCATTACTTCCCAAGAGGTAACATAGGCTGAAAATAAAAATAGATTTTAAAACTGCTTACATAACGTGACTGCTGGAGCTATCACGTTACACTGAGGGAACTCTGATCGCTGTAGACGAACTGACGGGAAGGCCCACAGTGTCTTCCTAGCGCACAGTGTTAGCCTCACAGTATCGCCGGAAAAGACTTTAGGTTGGACCTCACTGACAATCTTAATTGTTTTTAACTGTAAGCTTGCCTATAGGAATGTGTATATTATAGTATTATCAGATGCCCACCTTATGTTAAACACCAGGCCGTGCCCTTTTATATAGTTGCTTTGATCCTCACAGTAACACTACAAAATATAGTAACTCTTCCCATCTCTGAGGCGTGAGAGCAGAGCTCAGGTAAGTAGCTAGCTCAAGCCACGCACAGCTAGTAACTGCAGACTCTGGGACTAGCAGCTCAAGCGCACACTTGGTCTGTGTAATACCGCCTCTCATTTACCCATTTCTTAGGGTTTTTATCCTTGTTGCCAAAATTTAGTCTAAGATTGTGAGCCAGAATTCCCCAAATTGCCTTTGTGTACTTTGTTTATTGCTGAGTAAAATAACCTCTATCATTAGGAGACTGGCACGTTTGTTCGTATTCCTCAAAAAGCCCAAAGGACGAGGCAGGAGAGAGGACATTTGGGGTGCTGGGGCTAAGACAAAAAGGGAACGGGGGAAATTAGTATCATCGAGGGCCTAAGAGGGGTCAAGCCAGTCACATGTTGTCATGTAATCCTCACCGCCCCCACTTGAATTCCCATTCTAGTTGAGAAGAGTGAACCTCGTAGAGATTATTTAAACTACCTAAGACCCACAGTGCGTAGGCAAGAGGCTCAGAATGCCAAGGCTGTCTCCCCAGAAGCAGGTAGGACCATTCAACTCCGTTCTCATTCCTCGCAGCGAGGTCACCCCGCAGGTTACCTCCGTGGCCACAAACTCCAGAGGGCTTTCTGCTCCACGTCTTGGCCGAACCAACTTAGCTGTGCTTCCCGGCTCCGCAGAGACGGGGGAGGGGATCGTGTATGTTGAACAGACTGACGCGTCCCTCACTTCCTTGTCAACATTCTTCCTCATTAGCTAGAGTGCTGAGTTTTCACAAGACAGATGGACATTCTGATTCCTCTAACTCAGGGGTTTCAACTTTAGCATACTGACGTTGTGGGCAGAATACTTCTTTGTTGTGGGGGCTGTGCTGAGCAGCACCCCGATCTCTACCTACTAGCTATGGCGAACACTGTGACAACCTAAATGTTTGCAGACCCGGCCAGATGTCATCTAGGGGCCAAATCAACCCTAGCTGAAAGCCACTGCTCTCACTCAGGTGGGGGGGGATACGTAGTTCTCCTGGCCTCTCTAGATGGAAACCGAAGAGTCAGCTAGCCCCTTCCCTCAGGAATGGAAACCAAGGAGACAGAGTGAAGCGACATGTGTGGGTGGAGTCTGGCTTTTCTGGTTTGAGGAAAGGAAATCATAGATCGCTGGCCAAGGATGTACTCGGTGCCCCCACGAGACGTTAAAAATGTAGCGCTTTCAGTGTGCAGATGGCGGGCACTGCTTAATCACCAGCCCAGCGCACACTAGCGTTCCCCTCCCTCTCCCTGCCTGCTGCAGCCCGCCGGGAGCAAGGGCGGCGTGAACAACGGGGGGCAGTTGCCCTTTACCGCATCCCCATTAGACACTAATTATTTTATTCTAAAGAGACAAAGTAGAGAGAATGTAACATATGATTCTGACGACAGACACTTAAAAAAACGCTGTCTGCTTTTCCTAGTGACTAGAGCATAGGAGCTGGTTGCTAAGCAACTGGGAAACTGCAGACTCTGGTACTGGCCATGCTGGTTTCGGAAATGAGCCATAAAAGGAACTCCCCAGTGAGAAGGGATCCCATACCTTTGCCTGGTTGCCATGGACACCATATATAAGTGATGGATCCTAGGTTACAGGCCCTCCTTACGAAAAAAAATGTATATACTGTCTTTGCTTAAAGCTTGAATGGTATGAGAAAGGTCTGCAAACCTTTCCCTGCATTATCAATGTGGCCATGCCCTGGCCTCTTCCCTACATGCTCCTTCTGAAGGACAGAGGTCTGAATCTAAGTGACTGAGACATTCCATCCAATTTCAGCTCTGCTTTTATTTAATATGTTCCAGCCTTTGCAGAAGTTGGAAAGGCATCTTAAATCTGGAAAGCAAAGTTTTAAACAAGAAAAGATGCCTCGGTGGCGGACAGGCCGTCTGTCTGTCATCCACCCGATTTGGGGACCACACAATGCCACGATCTGGTGCAAGGGCAGCTCTCTCTGTTCACACGTTCTATTGGAATTTTGCAAAACAAGAGAGATTAGCAGAGAGAAAGACAATAGCCGTGACTCCAAAATGAAATTGGCATGTCATGCAGAGCAAGGCAACAATAGGCCACTGCAATTTCGGCAGAAATTAGAAACAGACTTCAGATAATAGGAGTGAAAAATGTGAGTCAAATACAAAGATGTAGGGTTTAAAGATACAACGTGGTGCAGGTTTCGCTGGGCTTCCTCTGGGAGACAGGACAGACATACCTTGTTGTGGCATGAGCGGTCTCCTGGGACAGGACACTGGTTGGCCTCTAAACGCCAACTGGGGCTCGAAGAGTGGAAGCAGTTTTCTCAAAGCCAAGATCACAGTATCTCTGGATGGTGACCTCACAGGACAACTCTACATTTTCCATATTGTTCTATAACAAATTACCCCCCCAACACAGCAGCTTCCAACAACAGATATTTATTATCTTGTGATTTTTGTAGGTTAGGAACCCAAGAGCATCTTAGCAGGGAGCCCTTAGACACTTTTAAGAGGTTACAATCAAGATGTCAGAGGGGCCACAGCATTTCGGGGCTCCAGGGGAGGTAGGTGCTTCTAGACCTGCCTGGTTGCTGGCTGGCCTCAGGAACTCATGGGCTGTCCACTAGAGCCTTACGTTCTTTACCCTACTGCTCTCCTAATTGGGCAGTTTACACTATGGCAGCTGGTTTCCCCCACAGCCCAAGAACACCCCAAATAGGAGCTACAGTCTTAAAATCTAAGGCGAAAGGTGTCATCTCATTATTTTTGTCATATTTTAATGGACCAGCCCACACCGAAGGGGGGTGGAATCCATGAAAGCGTAAGTACCAGGAGGTAGCACCAATTACGGACGGTCCTCTCAGAGGTTGCTCACCACGGTCACAAAGTACACTTCCAAGGCAGAAGCCTGACTGGAGAGTTTGGGCCAGCATAGGGCTTGAGCTCCTAACTGGACACGGAAGAAGGACGGGGAGAGTCCTGGGGCCCAGCAAGAGGCAGCTAGAGGAAGCCCCTGGGACAGATGAAGAAGAAACAGATGCCAGAAGAAACACAGCAGAAAAGGGACACAGCAGAGTGAGAGGAGAGGAATGGCCGGGAGGGAACCGGAGAGTGAGTGGTAGGAATTGTAAGTCATCAGAAAAACGTCGGAAGGGAGCTGAAGAATGAGAAGTTTGGGACAGAATCAAGGTGAGGGAGCAATGATAGAAAAACCCTGACACAGAGATCAAAACAGGGGAGCTATTTTAGGGCTGGGCCAGAAGACAGCAAGTGAGGAAATAACAGTGCCGATAATAATGAGATTTATTGGTTGCCGCGAATTTCATGTGTTACTTGATTTAGTCTTCACTGACGTCCAACGCTGCAGATGTTGTTTTTTACAGTATTTCTAGATGAACATATTGAATCTTAGAAGAATTAAGTATCTGCTCAGGTCCATACACCGGGGCAGTGGCTGCTGGTGCGTGGAAGTCTGAGAAGACATCTTCTTACCCGCAAGGAACCCCAACCCTCACAATCATCTCCAAAGCCGAAGGGGCTGTAGAGCGGCGAGTCTATACCCTCATGCTAACTGTATCTGGATGTCAGTTCCTACCTCTTCTGCCAGCCCCTGGCAACCCAAGTGCCAGCAGCACAGATTTAGAAGGTGGATTCTCTATGGCTAGTACAAGAAGGTGCATCAAACCTGAGGTCTAGGATAAGTATCACAGTTTACCGTATGGGCCCACATATTGAGATACAGTTGTTCTGCTGTATCGCGGAGTTATTTCTCCATCTCTGCATTCCTAAGAACCGGTGAGGCATGGTATCTTGTTCTTCAAATCTCCCATAGTGCCTTGCACTGCTGTCTTAAGTAGGTGTTCAAAAACCTTTGTGGAGCCAAACATTTATTTCTGTTGATTCCAATGGGAAATTCTGCTGTAGTGAGGAGGCCCAGCTCTTCACCCGTGCTTTAACTCTGGGCAAATTGCAGTACTTTAACCTACACAGGAATGCAGTGTCCTTATCAGTAAAGTAGGTTGGCTGCATGATCTTTAAAGTTTTTTTCTAGCTCCCAGACTTCACAAATTCCATATCAAGGACAAGAATTAGGATCAGAATAGGAGAGATTCTATTCTGGATTTCATTTTGTCAAGATGCTAAGTAGCCAATTTGCATCTCAAAGGAGGTTCAACTCAACTCTTGGGCAGCCTCTCGGCGCAACAGTGACTCCCTGAGCATAGTTCTCCTTATCACCAAGATCCTCCTTTGATGCTATGCTAGGAATTTGGAGAGGTTTATCCACTCGCAAACAATAGAGACCGACAGGGCACGATTGGTTCAGCTGCCTGCGTGCTAGTAGGGATAAGAGCAGCACAATTCATTGGGCACAAGAAAATTCAGGGCTCCCGAAGGATGTCCTGGCAGTTGCGATGCCTGGATTCAGTCATCTTTCAGTTGTCAGTGTGTGGAGCACTTATCTAGAAATAAAAGACAGAGTCACATACTTCTTTTCGGCCCCTACCCACTTGTGCCAGCTGCAGAGTGTCTGCCTGCTGTACTATGGTCTAGGCCAAGCCCCTGCTACCATGCAGATATACTGATGGGTTAAAGACCATCTTGAGAATAAAGGTTGTACATGTTTTCTTCTATAACCACCATCCAGAAACATGGTGGATAGGAACATTTTGAAAAGGCTATATATTAATACTCTATTTGTGGTGACCATGGGTTTCATTTCATAACATTTCTACATACAGAAAATATTTTGAGGGGAAAACACTTCCCTAATAATAAGCCTCAGAAAACCATAGCAGTAAAGGGTTTTGGTGGCTCTTGGGAATCATGGAGAGTCTACTTCCTCACATTTGTTCTGAAAAGCCGAGTGTAGCAGATGTTGCTGGTGTCCTGCCCACGGCCTCTCCGCCTTTACATTTCAGTGCAGACTTCCCTGGCTGCTTGCTGCTGCCAGGCTTTGGGTCTCTTTACCCAGAACTTTCTTGCTTGGGAACTTTCTTGAATTTTGGTAGCCCCTGATCATGTAGAAGAAGGCAGATGCGCTGGGAAATTAACCCTCAACCCCACTCAGGAAGCAGCTCTCAATCCATGGCAGAGGGAGCTGGCATATCAGTTCCCACGCCTTCACCTTCGGGGGTATAGCTCTGAGGTGTGACTCCTACTCTGTCTCTCAGAGCTTCCCCAGCAGGATTTAGCAGCTTTTGCCCACAGCAGCAACCTGCTTGATGACCTATCCCTTTCCAACTCCCTTCCTTTTCTGGTATCCTTGTGCCACACCCTGCTGGTATTTCCTGACATTGCCTCTGTAATAAGCCATGTGCCTTTCAACCCTTAGTTTAGGAAACCAGACTTCTACTAGGGGCAATAGGAAGAGAAAAATTATCATTATTTAAAAGAAGAATTTCTTTAAGCAGTGTATTCCCTGATGCATTGAAGAGTTTATTTACAGCTCATTATCTTCTTTTAGAAAAATGCGATGGGATAAATTAAATACAAGAAGTGCTGCCAACTAAAGACCATCCAAAAACAATGATAGAGTGCGGAAGTGCTCATGGATGTTATCAGGAACATTGTCTTGATTTGCAAAAAATTCTGTTTACTCGTGATGCCCCTCTGGATGCGTAATGCCATACACCTGTGGTGATAACCAACTTCAGCGGCCCTCGAGATTCACGTTTGTGTGGTCACCTGGAAATGATGTGCTAACTAGCAATCATGCTGCAAATTGGGCAGTGCCCACACATGTTATAGACAGCTGGGATAGATAGAAATATTATAGGCAGTCAGACAGGGCTGGGCCCTCGAAGAAGCCAACATAAAAGATAAGATACCTGTGGGCCAGACCTCAAGACGGAAGACTAAACAAATGCATCCACATACCTCCCCAGGGATGAACAGCAGGGATTGACCACCTTGAAGAGTCTTTGACCCGACCCTTACGGGAAAAGCCCCGCTCTGCATGCCCGCTTGTTACGTGACTCGCTTTCCCATTTGATCCCTGTCCACTCAGTCTTACCTGGACAATTATACCTGTAATCTTATTGGCGGACCATAGTTTTGTCCATTTCTCCTACCTTGGACCCACCTCACCTCATGGTTTTTCCCTATAAAAGTCCCTGACAAAGACAGAGTCGGGGGTAACCCACTCGGGCCCCCCTTCTGTCCCTCTCTTGGACAGAAGCTTTCTTTCTCTCAAATATTCTGCTTTTAACCTCCGTTGTTCCTAAAATTCATTCTTCAGTTTTAGAGAACACGAACTCATCTGATATCATTCAGGTTGGGATGTTTATTTTCCTGTATCACACAGGTCATCTGCTCCGTCTTGAGCAGCATCTGGTCCTGAGCTGTCCCAGCGCAGAGAAAAGTGCAAAGCACAACAGAGACATCCTACCTGGAAGCGCTCCTGAAGAGGAAGCAACTTACAGCATGCGGGCCCAATTTTCCTCAAAAAGCTTGTAATACAACTGTAAAAATGGCACTATGAACCCAAATTATAAGATAATTATGTTCCATCTCAAATTCAGCACAATAAAGGTTATTTGCTCTCAAGCCCTAGCAACCATCTTGTTGAAGGGAGAAAAATACCATACAAAAACAAAAGGTAAACTCACAAAGCAGTAATAGAACCAGCACGCAACTATTCAAGTGAATTTTGAAAAGCCTTTGATAATACCAGTAATTCCCCATAAAGCTTCTATTCTCTTGCTACAATTCTTTTCTAGGGATTAAAAAAAAAAAAGGTTTTGCTGTTCTACAGCCATTCCTTTTAGGGAGATAAAGTCCACATTCACATTATTTCCTAATTTTAAAAGTTTTGTCATTCAAGGAGAAGAAGAGAAAGAAATGCCTGATTACCTATATCCTGCTAAGCCTACAATAGAGTTAGGGGCTTAATGAAAATATCAGTGTGGATTGTCCTAATTTTGCACAACAAAATTCATTTAATGTTCTTAACAAGGTGCTTAAATGTAGCTCAAGAGCTTTGTCCAAAAGATGCTGGAACATTCTACTAAAAAGTAGAAAATTCAACCCCCATTCTATCCTTTTCCAAATACTCTGATGCTTCATAGCACACAGGCTGAGTATTAGTTAACCCTTTTTTGAACTGGCTCAGCTATTCCCCTGGGTACTACTGACCCGCCGGCCGATAACAAAAGCGAGGAAGAAGGGGCTTGGGATGTCCTTGGTTGCAGAAATCTACTTAGATGCGCTCAAGGAAGCGGGTGGTGATAGTAGGAACCTCATGGACTCCAAGGAAAAGCTGTGCGATCAGTTTAGGAAGAGAGGGAACTGGCAGCCGGAGGTGTGGGCGCGTGATGTGGTAGATAGAAGGGAGATGGGGCTGTGCGCAGAGGTAAGAACCCCTAGGAGGGAACAGGCGGATGGGCATTGATGAGTTTCCTTACCACGGAAAACAAAAAGGGAAATGCAGAAGGCTAGAGGGTGGAGGATGGAGTAAGATAATGAAAACAAAAGGAAAGAGGAAGAGCTGCATAATCCGCAAAGGCTTCAGCCAGTGATCAGCAACGCACTGGTCCTGAAGAGCGACTTCCCGGGAAGTTCAACGAAGGCTGGTCACCGACTGACAGGCTGCAGGTGTGAAGCCCTCCTAATGTACCTAAATGAGTCACTGCAATTTACATGGAATGGCGAACTATATTTAGAAATAAAGTTGTATTCACTGAAAAAGATATCTCAGTGAAGATCTTGTTGAAGAAGTTTACTTCTTTTTAAAGCTTCAGTAACGTGTCTGTTGGAGTTTAGATGTAAAACATACTCTCAGAGGCTCCTGTGTTCAGGGGCGGGGCTTTCAGAATGCAGTTGGGTCAAGAGGGCTCTGGCTTCAGGAGTGGCTCCACTTACAAGATCAAAATTTGATGGAAGTAATGGAAATTCAGGAGGTGGGGTCTAGACAAAGGGAGTATGCCACCGGCACGGGGACAGGGACTGGCCCTTTCCTGTTTGCCTTCCCCTCCCCGCCCCCTGCGCTCAGTTTTCCTACTGCCATGAGGGGAGCAGCTCCACTGTGCCACGCACTTTGTATTTTTTGGATTTCTTTGCTTGTTTGTGACAGGGTCTTACTCCATAATTCAAGCTGCCTTTGACTGGCCTCAAGCTCACTGTGTAGCCCAGGCTGGTCTTGAGCTCACGGCACTCCTCCTGCCTCAGCCTCCCCAGTGCCAGGATCACAGGCGTGTGCCTCTCGGCTGCTGTGCCCTTTCGCTGCGATGTTTCTGCCGTGGAACCAGCCTACCATGGACTGCAGCCTTTAAAACCATGAGTCAGAATAAACTTTTTAAAATTGCATATGCCAGGTATTGTCACCATGACCAAAGGCCAGCATCATAGTTTCCCTATGTGATAGAAATAATCTGTAAATTTTGGACGCTGAAGCTTCTTGCTATAACTGGTATGGACTTCAGTTTGCATCGCTACATGGTAGCCATTTTTTGTCCCAAGGAATATGCCCTAAAATTTCATAAATCAGTTCTAGAATTTCACTTCAACTTTTTTTGCAGTAACTGGGTGATTGAACCTATTTTCACTGGTGCTCTACCACTGAGCTTATCTCCAGCCCTTTTTGATTTTGAGATAGGATCTCATTAAGTTCCTCAGGCAGGATTCAAACTTGTGATCTTCCTGCCTCAGCCTCCTTCAGTGCTGAAATTATAGGTGTGTGCCACTGTGCCTGGCTCCGCTTTGATTTTATTGGGAATGTTTTCTGCACGCCTCTTGTGTGAGAGGCACTGTGCTAAGCTCTTGCATAGATAAAGAATGGAATGAGACATGGCCCCATCTTTATGGAGTTTGCGATCTGAAAGTGGAGGGGTGGGTGACAGGAATGAGCCATCAGGAGATGCCTAGCAACTGTGAAACAATCAAGACTTTTATCTGTGTCTGCGCAGCCTATTTTTGGAATCCTTTCCAGCTCTCTGATTGGAGCCTCTGGCCGCCCTTCCGGTCTCCTATCTCCTGCCAGGCTCTCTCTGCCTAAACCCTACCCGTGTCATAACTGCAGTCTTGTGAGATTCCCGCGTAGCCTGTGGCCTCTTTGGAACACCTCTAGTCTTTGTTTATCCAACACGATGGAAGAGATGACTAAAGGCTTGGTGGTACCTTTATGACTCTGAGTCAGCTGACCCAGGGGAAACTGCTCAGGGATAACAGGAACGTTACAAGTTGCCTGAGCTGCCGCCTACCTGGACAGCTAAGACGCTCACCCTGCTCTTGTCTGTGGCTTCATTTGGGACTTCATATGCTGGGATGGGGGTGGTATTTATTGAGGATTTATTCTAGCTGGTGCTTTGGTTGCATACCCTGTTATCAAACTCCTTGGCCTGGGTTACGCGCTATCTACCTCAGTCTGCATAAGAAAAAATTCCAATCTCAAACCGCAGGGCAGAGTGAAAAAAAGCCAAACCAGCAAGTCACCAGTGATGTGCGGAGCCCCTGAAAAAGGATGAA
Source organism: Dinomys branickii (assembly GCA_004027595.1). Taxonomy (NCBI): domain Eukaryota; kingdom Metazoa; phylum Chordata; class Mammalia; order Rodentia; family Dinomyidae; genus Dinomys; species Dinomys branickii. Next base: position 20,241 of record PVLD010006936.1, on the reverse strand, counting down.
CCACAGAGGCAAGAAAGCAACTGCCCTTATTTCAAAAGCCACGCCAAGCTAAGCGGGTGTCCTCGTCCTTAGGGGCAGCAACTGGGTCTGACCCAGTGGACTGCACTCAGCCGCCCAAAAAGGTACTGTGAGTGACTCTCTAGGGCAGGCTTTATATTTCTGGAACCCTTAAGGCACAATATCCGAAGAGTGGCCATGCATATGCTCTGGGGTATGTTTTGATTGGTTTTGTTTGGGGTACTGGGGATTGAACCCAATGCCTTTGCGCTGTGCTATATCCCTAACCTTGTCCTTAATTTGTGTATTGAGATGGGTTTGTGCAGGCTGGGCTTTAACTTGTAACCTTCCTGCCTCAATCTCCAAGAGGGCTGGGATTATAGAGGTCTACCACCATTTCTGGCTTCTGGAACCTATATTTTAAAAATGGATGTAGTATGGCCATGTATTATACTGATATGCACCAATTTTGACCAATTTAATGCTCTTGCCTCTTTGAGAGTATGCACGCTTTGCCTACCTTCGAGGCCGCTATAGCCTGGCCAAAGCACTGGTGGTCAATAAATCTGACCTTTTGTCTTCTTAAAGATCTCTGTGACTGAAAGCGAAACATTTAATTTCTGCTTCCTCACCTGTAAAATTGATTGGACTAACCTTCTGGGATTAAGGTTTCTTCCAGCTTTACGACTCATCTTTCTCTCTTCTTAAACACACACACACACACACACACACACACACACATACACACACAACTTGTGCCTTATTATATTTTATTTCTGGATATTAACTCTCAGTGCCATGCCCAACCACATTAGAGCCTGAGGTGAAGGGAAAATCAGTAATGTAGTCAAGTCCTCATTAAAAATAGTGAATTTTGTTCATCATAGATTTTAATTTAGTGGTATTTGTTTTTGACGTAGGGGCTTACTAAGTTGCACAGGCTGGCCGCAAACTGGAGATCCTCCTGTGTCAGCCTTCTGAGTAGTAGGAGATTATAGGTTGAGGCCACTGCACTCCACTCACCATGGAAATTTTTGGCATTAATTTAGATTTTAAAATATTATATAAAATGTTAATCCTGATTATTGAATTTTTGATGACCCCTTAAACTGTGTGCCTGAGGTGGCCTGTCGTGTTTGGGGCTTTTTTGGTCTCACTGTCCACATACCAAGTGTGCAGCACAGAGCTGTGCACTGAACCGTTAGAATGAAGTGACAGAACATACGCAGCATTCTAGATCTCGTGCCGGCTGTCCTTGTGTGACCTTCCGGAGGACAACTTATCATTAATTTTTTTAAAAAAACTTTACACAATAAAAACATAAGTAGCTGAAAATCCAGGCAAATGAAAACAGTTTGCATTGGCACAATGTTACCAGGTAACGAAAAAGGAATTTGTGGATCTGTGTTTCCTCCTTTGCTTTTTCCTCTCAGAGTCAGAGGAGGCGGGAAGGTAAGACTCAGAAAAGCCTCAGGGGATGCAGAGGGTCCCAGGACCTCCTCACAGGATGGTCATCAGCTGGACTTGCCCCATCCTTAGACCTAGCACCCCAAGAGCCACTGAGCCAGCTGCTGCGCAGCAGGACCTGCGGGAAAGTGTCCTCGAGCCGCACATAGCTGGGTTCGGGCCGGGAGCGAAGGGAGGACCATCTCTGCACCCCCCGCAAAGCGTCTGCATTAGGCGATGCACAAGGGGCTTGCACGGCTTTCAGTTAGACACATTAATGAAAACTAGTAGGAGTCATGCTCGGACCCTCCCTGACAACAATGTATCAAATAAATAAGGAAGAATCGGTGCTCGGGAACTACAGCAAGAGAAGGCGCTGGCCAGGATTCTGTTCCTATTTGGCCCTAACTAGCTGTGTGCCCTTGAGAAAATTCCTTCTCTCTGCGCTTCCTTTGCTTCATCTGTGAAAGACAATGTGGGACGAGATGTCCACTCTGATACCTTTGCCTTCTGACAGGATGCAGGAGGTATTCTATTAAAAGGGCTGGGGGATAATTTCCTTGCAAAACATTCCCTCCCGCTGTCTTTCTGCCCTGTTGGCCTTTTTTTCAGAGACAGTGTCAAATTCTTAATGACTAGGTTTCAGTACATGAAGAATACAAAGCTTTACCATACATTTGGAAAGAACGAAGGCCTACCTTTTAAAGTTGAGAAATAGAGCTTGTTTAAGATTCTCACTGAAAGCAAGTCACATCCCCACAAAAACGAAGTGGAAACATGAAAGATCCTGGAAATCTGGGACTCTGTACAAGCAACGAACAAGTGCTGTGTTGATATTTTTAAAAAGATTTTCATTCCGTGTGCAGCACCTTTGTACTTCCTTGTGGATTTCTCCATCTCTTTTCTCGGTGCTACAATGAGCTATTTTAAGATTCTGTTTTCCTTCCATACAGTAACACTGTTCAAATAGGCAATTTAATTGTCATCATAGCTTTTCTTATTCCTTGAAGACCTTTTGTTATGGTGAAATAATTTTAGGCACACCAAGCACATATCCATTAAATACTCTCCTTATTTCACTAATGAACAATTGTGGGCGGTAAAAATTAATTTCATTCCACCCATGCTATGTATCTGTTAAGTTTTTACTGTTGAGAGATGAAAGTTGCACATAACTATAGTCAAATGAGCCTTCTCTTAAAACTGTCTATTTTTTCATGTACACCAAGATGGATCAGAAGAAAAGTCTATGGAAATTGCTTACCAGAGGAAAATGGTTCAACAGGTCAAATCTCAAGGTTGATATTTTGCAACAGTTTTTATAGGCTGGAGAGGCTTAGGTGAAGGTGTGTTTACTCTCATCTTGGTGAGCAAATAGGATGCTAGTGCATTTGTTGATAGCACAGCACTGAAGACCTCAAGTTTCCATATAAGTCACTGTATAGTTCGGCCAATGTTGCTCATTCCATAGCCTAGAACCTTTGCCATTCTAAGTACCTCACTGAGAGTTGACAGATTAGTAGTGGGGGGTGTGAACGATGTCAAGCAAATCCTTCCCCATAGCAAGGACTGTGAGCACAGGCTGTACTAACTGGGGGTACGGACCCTACTTTAACATTCAAGGACAGCTCGCGAGAGTAATGACAATACACACCCATTAACTCGGCCGGAAACTATTTTGAATAAGAAATCAAAAACTGTCCGCATTATGGAGGGGAAGGTACAGAGGATGTTTTCTTCATGGAAAAACGGGGAAGGACGTAGCTCAAATGGGGAGAGTTCTCTGCAGGGAAAAAAGCCAGGTGCCCCAAGGCACGCAAGGAAAGTTAGAGTCCTGTCGGCAATGGTAAAACTTTCCAGGACTACTGAGGGCGTTGACGAATGTGAAATCGGAATTGACCATTAAATGCTTCCTCACTGGCAATCAGTCCCTTTCAGAGCCTATTCCTATTTACTGGAATTAACATCAATGCCTTAGGTAGAAAAGGTGGCGTGCTGATTTTTCTGCAGTCAGATTTAATTCCAATACAGCCTCTAACTGTGCAAACTGCTTTAAAGGGCTGGTGCTTTCACCTTCTTTTTCCTTCGACTCTTATGTTTTACTTCTTTTTAATTTCTTATCTACTTTTTTTCTAGGCCACAAACAGTAGCTAGATTGGAGGGCACAGTGAAGAATCCAGGCAATAAGAACACACACAAAAAAAATAATTCCATGTTTGGTGACCCCGGAAGTAATCACTACTAAGAGACCAGTAGAGTTCATGCTGGTGCTAAATTTAGGACTTAACAATGTAACAGGGACAATCCGTGACAACTTTAAATGAATAAAAGGGAAATGACAAAGCAGTTATCTCATTGTTTCAGTCTATAAAAATAATGTCATTATATTTCTACACACACACACACAAAATTTGATCTCTGTATTTTTTCTACTAAACAGCAGTGAGCCGTGAAAGACTACCGAGAATTATAAGCAGAATATGTCTTTCAAAAAAAGAAAGAAAACATATTCTCTCAAGTGACAGTAAGTTAGATGAATGCTATTTTTAGGTGAAATATATCTAATATCCAGATGTGATCCTACCTCATAAAGAGAAAAACAAATCTATCTAAATCCCTGAACAGTACTTGAAGACTTTTTTTTAAATTTTGGGGTAATAATGATTTATAATGGAAAGACTGGACATGTGGTCCTGACCATCAGGCTCTGCAGTGGTTTCCTTGGGAACCACAGCTGCACACATGGCTCCAACATGTAGATTAACCCAAGGCTTACATTCCAGATGATGTTACTAACTCTCTCAGCTTGCAACTTCTCAGCAGTATATTTCCACATGAGACAAAGTATAAGGCAGGCAGGACAAGGTATCTGGATTTCTGGGTTAAGGCAGTGGGCTGTCTGGTGACTTACCTTGAGAGGTCACTTGCTTGTCCAAATAACATGGCTTCTGCTCTAACATTCAGGGATGTCTGTCCTTATACTCAACAAATATTGATTAAGCACCTACAATTGTCCAAGCTCCCTTTTTGGTGCTGAGCATAAAATGATGAACAAGACAAACAGCCCCTGGCCTCGAGCTTAAAGTCTAGAGGAATTTCTCTTGGAGTCTGGTTTACAGCTTATAGAAGAAAATCAATCCTATCACTTTAGCAACACAAACACTGGTGTTGTGTTTGACTGCAGCCCTCATTGCTGTCCCTGACTCTGACGACTGTCTGGCCATTTGGAAAAGTCAATCACTGAAATATAGCTACACAAGCTAATCAAAATAATGTCACGCAGGCTCTAGAAGAAGTGTTACAAACAAATTATTGAGTGATGACATCATCACTGGAATAATGCCATGGCCTGCTCCAGTGACTTTCTGTAGTTTATGCTCCTACAGTGGAAGAAGGACATCCTGCCCAGGGAAAGCAGCCAGGAGCCTGAGAGGAAGCAGGAGAGAGAGGGAGTATCAGGGAACAAGATGGATCAAATTCAACCCAAGTCCAGGCAAGTGAGGAAGCCCTCGGTAGAGAGGGGTGTGGCATTTGTAGAGGGAGAGAAGAATCCTCAGAATAGTTGTACCCAGATGGCTGGAAAATCTCAGCCAAGTTGCCTGAGAAAACCTATCTAAGAATTAGACGGGGAAGAGCAGGAACTAGGCTTATAATCTTGGCACCAAACCTCAGGGGGATAGAACTATCCAGTCGTTCAAAGCAACTAGACTATTAGTTGCTAGACAGGTGATCCAGCCTCTCCAAGGGCGAGGCTGGGAAGGGGTTGGCAGTATGTCTTCAAACTGAATAGATGTAGTGTCTCAGTTGCTTTTCTTGTTGCTGAGACAAAATACCCCACACCCAAGGTTAAGGGAGGAAAGGTTTATGTAGCTCACAGTCTGTAGAGGTTTTGGTCTACAATCTGCTAGCTCCAGGCAGGGTGGCGTGGGAGAAGGGCATTGCGGAGGAAAGATAGTTTGTGGCAGCAGAAGGGAGCAAAGCCACAAGCAAGGGGCGACCACAGCTCTTTCCGTCTCTTTGATCTAAGCTACTTAGGGCAGATAGCATTTACACCATTAATCCTAGTGCCCTTGGTCCTAGCATTGTGCCATGAATTAATCCCAGGGTCACACAGTCTAGATCCAGCCGCCTCTGAAAAAGCCCCACCTATGACCTCATGAGGCTTGAGGGTGGGAGGACATCTAGACGCAAGCCATAACAAGTAGCCACAACTATTTTAAAACCTTCAAACCAGGCACAGAGGCACAGACTTTTAATTCCAGCTACTTGGGAAGCTGAGGCAGGAGGGCAGCCTTGGCAACATGGCAAGATCCTGTTTGTAAAAACAAACCTTTAAGGTTGTAAATGATACACTATTTGGCTGACCCCGCCCTGTATCCCAAGAAAGGGATGAAGAAGGCTGAGGGTAACTATGTAATCATGAAAGACAGTCAGGCTAAGATGAAGCATAAACCCATGAATTTGACATTATTTTGTAATCATTTCTCAGCTAGTAGCCATTTGAAATATCTGTATCTATATTTAGATAGGTAGATACACATACATATTCTTTTTGTCTTCAACAAATAGTATGCACTGTTGTACATTTTATTTTTTCATAAGATAGATTTGCATGTGGCCCTCTAAATTCATCTCTAAATCCTCCATAAATAGTCAGTCTTGGGGGCCATTGAACTGTAACCTGCCTGTGCCTCGTAGGCATAAAACAGAGCCAATGAAACTGATGAAGACGGTGGGCCTGCACTCTTGGGGTGCACGCTGTAGTCTGCAACTGACCTAGCGAAGAAAGGGAAGCCAGAGTCCCTCCTTTCCATCCTCCAGACCCTTCGCCCCACCTCGGGAGACCGTCTTGTAAACCTAGCAAGGCAGAAACACACCAGCCTTGTGCTCCTCAGACTCTGGGCAGTGCCGTTCCCCTGGGGACTCTTGTGAAGTTGTCCTGCTGGTCTTCACCCCAACACCCTGCTTTGGGCCAGTAAGTTTCAAACCTGAGGCTGCACAGAATTCTGAGAGTACCTCAGTGTCCGTGGGGCGACCCAATGAGCAAGACGCAGACTTCCTCACCTGGATGCTCATTAGTGGGTCTTAATTTTTTTCACTGGCTTTCTATACCATCTGCCAGGCAAGCTTTTGTTTTATTAAACAAAAAGTTTGGGAAAAGTTCTATTTTATTTGTTTGTTTATTTTCAAAAAGGCTTGAAATCACTGTTTTAAACCACAAGTCAGCAGTAATTTTAGCCATATATGGAATGAACAGGGCTAGACAATGGGGTAAGCAAATTCCTTCCATGGCCTGTTAAGCACAAGATGTAGACAGAAGGACGAAAAATTAGGAAATAGAAAAAGAGGAGCAGGGAGAAGGAGGAGGAAAGAAAAAATATCAATGTTGCAGTAGTCATTTGGGGGTCTTTTGCCCCAGAGTACATGCACAGACATGCTCACTAATACTCTGCCAGCAATCTGGAAGAGTCCTTAGAGGATGAAGCCCTGCATCTTGGGGCCGGGCCTAAGCTAATCCTCCACCAGACCCTATGTATCTGTCCACAGCAGCTACCTCCTTCTCCCCCATCGGTGGCAGGGGTATCTGTTGTAAAGGCAAAAGTCTGTGTTCTCGGTTTTTCTTTACTTCTTCTCTGACCATTTTACCTCACTCTCCTCACAAGAACGCTGCCGTGAACTGTAATGAACCACAGCCACAGTTCTGAGCATTTGCTTTCAAATATTTTGCTCAGGATTCTCATTAATGTGATTAATATTTCTGCTGGCTACTTCCCAATCCATATCTTTAGCTCTTTTATCAGAACAAATAATGTAGTTGTCAATTATAGATCAAGTTGACCACTTATCAAATGGTAACGGAAAGCACAAACACTTCAGGCTTTTGCTGGAGATACCTAAGATCAACTGGATATTTCCCTGTTCATAACCCCGAGCAAGAGCTCCCTGGGGTCATCTTTAAGCCTGTGACACCCTGTGTCCCCTTAAGCTTTGACTGTGGACATTGGAATGGTTAAATCAGGTTTCTATTGAGAACGTTAAAACCAGGTAATCCACAGTCTCATAACTCTGTTATCCTTGGTCATTACAAAAATAAGCGTTGCCGTTCCAGCCACCTGTCCTCTCTTACACTAACAAAGGAGAGTTTAATTTCAGCATAGACTTTTCCATCTGAGTCCTGACATCGCTATGTAGCAGCTCACTAAAGCACCACTGTCATGTCCCAAAGATACCTTCGATTCAATATGCCTCACACACAAACAAACAAACAAACAAACAACAAATGGGTCTTCTTTGGGCTGGGGATATAGCTCAGTGGAATAAGCGCCTGCCTAGCAAGCGCAGGGTCCTGAGTTCGATCCCCAGTACCGCAATAAATAAATAAATAAATAAATAAATATGCCTCACACTGGACCATTCTTTCCTGCAGTTACTCCACTACGCGTCTACCCGTGCCCACCCCCATACTCAGGGTGGCTTGAGACAGAGAATTTCGGGCTTTTTCCTTCTTTCATCTTGGACTGCTGTCTTAGTTGCTTTTCTTGTTGCTGAGAAAAATACATGACATCCAAGGTTGAAGGAGGAAAGGGTTATTTTGGCTCACAGTTTGCAGAGGTTTCAATTCATAGTTGGCCGGCCCCAAGGCAGGGTGATCTAGAGGAGGGGAATCACAGAGGAGAAACGGTTCGTGGTGGGCAGGGAGCAATGAAGCAGAAGGCAGCAAACAAATTAGTGAAGCAGCAAGCAGCAAGTGATAAGCAACAAGCAGCGACCTTCTTTCTGTTTTATATCTTGTGTCTTATCCAGGCTTCCGCCCTTAGGACAGGTAGCACTCGCACCCAAAGTGGGGCAGCCTTAACCCTAACAACGAACCAGTCCCAGCATCACATCCATGATCACAGCAGCTCACACCCTAGATCCAGCCACCTCCCTCCGAAAAGCCCCACCTACGACCACACGAGGCTTTGGGTGGCCATGTAAGTACAAGCCATAACAGCTGCCATATCCAATAGGTGTTAAGGCCTTAAAATTTTTGCTTCTTTCACAGCGAAGTGTTTAATTAAAGTCATCATCTTTCTTTTGAATTACTGCAGGAATTTCTAATTGATCTTTCTTTCTTTCTTTCTTTCTTTCTTTCTTTCTTTCTTTCTTTCTTTCTTTCTTTCCTTCTTCCTTTCCTTCTGACAGTCTCTCTCTCTCTCTTTCTCTCTCTCTCTCTCTCTCTCTCTCTCTCTCTCTCTCTCTCTCTCTCTCTCTTTCTCTCAACACAGGGTCCCACTGTAGTTCAGGATGGCCTTGAACTCACTATATAGCCCAGACTGGCCTCAAACTCTGACCATCCTCCTGCCTCAGCCTGCTGAATGCTGGGATTACAAGTGCATGCCACCATGCCTGACCCTAATTTCAGTTTTAACCCGCTGCTCTGTCCCTCAATTTGCTGCCCCTCAATTTGACCTTTCTTTTACTTAATGACATAAGTTAAGCTTTTTGTTATATGCTAGGGATGTCTCAAATGGTAGAGTTTCTTCTGGTCTCTCAGTTCCTTTAATCTTCTGATGGCAAGCTTGACCACAACAGCGGATGTGGTGAGGTAGGTCTAGGTGAAACCAGCCACTGTCTGCATACGGGAACCACAGTGTCAGATGCCTACAGCCCATCTCCTCATCTTGGTCTTGCCACAGAAGGGGCAGGTGTACTTGGCGTTCTGGCTGATTTTAATTTTCTTCTCCATTTTCTGGAGGGAGGCACCAGGGCAGATCCTGCATTTACCTCCAATTCTGACCTGGGTGCATTTATCTTAGCCATGTGGCTGCAAACTAGGCTGGTGCTTTAGGAGTGATTTGAACTTTCAGAATTAAAAATTTGACCTTGAAATTACTTCTATTAAATCTTTCAGTAGGTACCTTTTGCCTTCAAAATATAGTCAAACTTCTTAGCCTGGAATTCCGGTGATCCTCCTAAGCCATCCCTATCTCTCTTCACATCCTGCAGGCCAACACCCAAGCTCAAGCCCAGTCAGCCGCAGGCTAGTCTTCTGAATGAGGACTTCCCCTTCCTGGCCACCCTTTCCCTCTCTGTTAACACCTCATCATTCCTCAGAAATGTTGACTGTTTATGCCAGCACTGCCTCAGTGCTTTACACCTAAATTATAACTTCTAATGCTCCTAAAAATCCTACAAGACTTGAAGAAGTTCCTAAGTTTGTCCCAGTTCACAGTGAGTAGCTAGAGACTCAAATCCAGGCTTGCCAGACTCTAGTACCTACATTTTCCCCACAAAACCAAGATGCTTCACTTCAAAACTCCACTCAGATATTCTCCTCCCTGACATGTCTCCTCGCTGCTCTCATAGCATCCAGTCTGAGCTTTCCACCAGCTGTGGGCACAAGCCACTGTGCAAGAGTCTAAAATGTGGGTACACGACGCCTCCTCTCCTCTCTCCCCCCTCCTTTCCATCCTTCTCCTTTTCCTTTGCTTCCTCTTCCCCTCCTTCTTCCTCTCTCAGATAAATAAATAAACAAACAAACACATGGGGACAGTTAACCAGTGAATACAGAAGAAATGATCAAACTAGAAAATTGCCATTTGGCATGGTATGAATGATTCAAGCAAGAATCATTCATTTTTACTAAAATTCAAGGGTAAGAATTTGAGGAGTAATAGGGTATTTACAACTCTTTCAAAATACCTATTCATAGAGATATAATGAAGTTAGAAATTATGAAGGACAAAGAATAACTCTGAAGTTTCTTGAAAGCCACCACCTTAACCAAATGATCTAAATTAATATCATGATTAATAGCACCCACCAACATCATCTGTGGTGCTTGAAGGGCACAACCTTGCTTCTGGAATATTTCTGCCATAAACTAAATTGAACCATGAGGAAACATCAGACAAACCCAAACTGGAGGGCATTCTACAAAATGCTGCGTTCAAAAAAGACAAAGAAGCCGGGCTCGATGGCACATGGCTGTAATCCCCGTACTCTCTAGGAGGCCGAGGCATGAGGATCACAAGTTTGAATCCAGCAACTCCATGAGACCCTGTCTCAAAATAAAAATAAAAAAAAGTCTAGAAATATAGCTCAGTATGAAGGCCCTGGGCTCAATCCCCAGGACCACCAAAAAATGAAAAATAAAAGCTCTGAGGAAGGATTTCAGATTAAAGGTGGCGGAACAAATGTGAGAGCAGCGGGTAACCTTCGAGTTGGGACTTCCTTTTGCTTTTAAGGACACTCCTGGGACAAATCCTCGTGACCTTTCAAAATTAAAAATCTAATCATATAACCACTCCTATTTAAAATTCTTCATTAGCGAACTCTTTGCCTTCAAAATACCAACAAAACTCCTTAGCAAAAAAGTCAACACTCTTACTAAGCTGTCTTACCTGTGACTATGACAGTATGTGTCTCTGTGGGAGAGGACTGGTAAAAAATTAATTTTATCAGCACACTTTTGATATACATAATGACAGCACTCATCAGAGGGAATTTGTACCTGTCATGATGTATTTTGCTTCCTTTTTTCTTCATTCTCCTCCCCTCCCTTCATCTGCAAAAGCTTTGTTTCCCTCTGCTCCTTCTCCCCTTTCCCCTGCCTTACCCTCCCCCCTTTCCTTACCGTCCTTGCCTTTCCCCTTTCACCCTCCCCACCTCGTTGTCCTTACAGTTGGAACATTTTCTTCCACTTCCTAGGATCTATCATCCCGTTTGGTCCTTATTTACCTTTTCAGTTTCTCGCACAAGAGAAACAATGTGATATTGACACGTGTATTTCACTTAAAATTATGGCCTCAAGGTGCATCCTCAAGGTGCAATTTTCTACTTTGATCATTTCTTCTGTATTCACTGGTCCCAGGTTTATCCTTCTTTATGGCAGAGTAGTACTGGGGTAGGACATTTTTATATTTAATTTTTTGTTTTATTTTGTTTGAGACAGGGTCTTGCTTTTTTTTTTTTTTTTTTTTCATTGTTGGGGATTGAACCTAGAGCCTTGGTACGGAGCTGCACTGCCAGCACATTCTTTAGATTAATAGGTTTTTTTTTTTTTTTAAGACAAAAGAATGGAGACATATGAACCAGAAAAGCCAGAAAATACAAAATTATACAGAATATAGTAGGGAATTAGCACTGGATGTTGTATTACATAATGTCATCTTCACATTAGTTGTCACATAAACATTAAAGGAAATACCAAATTATAGAGAAGATAGTAGGGAATTTGCACTGGATGCTGTATAATACAAAGTCATCTTCACTTCTGTTAATACAAAAACGATTGAGGAAATACAGAATTATAGAGAACATAGAAGGGAATTAGCTCTGGATGCTGTCCTACATGATGTTACCTTCACCTTTGTTAGTTACACAGATGATGGCCCATTTGATCATTCAGTTTTCTCCTCCCTCATCTCCGTTGCCCTACCACTCAATCAGTCTTCTTCCCTGTGATAATAACTGTACTCCTGGGTTTATCCATGTCCTTGGACTCTCGCCTTGGGAAGAGATATAGCTGCCTCAGACTATACTATAGCATACATGGGTGTATATAAACTGCCATGGTCGGAGGTGGAAGAGCACTTATGCTCACAGTGCACCGCCCAGCTCCACCCTGTCGCCGTGCTATGGGTGGGGGCAGGTCCAGTCCGTGAGGTGCCCTCAGCAGGGCCCTCAGCAGAGCAGCCACAGGGCCCACAGTGGAGCAGCCACAGGGCCCACTGTGGAGCAGCCGCGGGGCATGCACCCCCGTCAGGGCACCCTTGATGACCTGTTCGGCTCTGTCCCGTTACCTCGATGCCAGAGGCCCTTTCTTCTCCTTGTCCCTCCTCCTGATCTACAGTATTACCATTCCCCACCCCTTGCAGCTGGGCATTGGACGAACTTACGACGCTTGGTATAAGGGCTTGAAATCTCTCCAGCCCATTCTCACTGTGTTAGTTCAGGGTATGAACTGAGTTTCAAGATTAGTTCTAGAATAGGGTTGGAGGATTTTCTCGGGTCTGCTGTATAGAGTATGTTGTTGTTTTTCAGACTCCCGGTCTGCTGCTTCTCATCTAATCCGTCACTATGGGTTCATGCAAGGTCCACATGTGCAAGCTGTAAGGAGACCCTCTTGGTGCTCACATTAATAGATTGGGGTGAGTCCTGGAGACCATGGATTTGTCCCATTATTGCCAGGAACAGGCGGTGCTTGCTCAAGCCACCGAGACTCAAGATGCTCCCAGAGAGAGTTCAGAGTGGGAGCTGAGTCCCGGCAACCCAGCTCGTGCTTCCTGCCTGATGTTGGAGTGAGAAGGGCGTGGAGCCACGCAATCCACCTCCATCTGCATCTCCCTCCTGTTGCAGTGCTGGAGCCCCCGTCCGCTCCTCGGCCGGATCTCTGGGAGCCCCTGCGGCTCGCAGCCAAGGTTCCCCACTGCTCTCCGCCAGTAGCCACTCACCCAGCAGAGAGGCAGGGGACCACCGCCTCGAGCCAGGTGCAGAGCCGGGCGTGGTGGGCTGTGTACTAGTTGCATTGATTCTCTCCACGCGCTGATTAGGAAGGTTGCCACAGGATGGGGACTCTGCCCCAGTGGCTGTCGTAACTCCTCATCCTCACACTGGGTTCGACAACTGCTCCCGACCGCTGTTGCCTCTTTTCCTGGCTGCGCCCTCCCCTCTCCAGTCCTGGACCAGCTCTCGGAACTCCGCTCTCCCCTGGCCGAGTCGGGAGGCTTCCGTGTACGTGGGTCTCCGAAGCTGAAGATCTCTCCTTTCTGTCCTTCACAGGTTGCTATATTCCTACATTCCTTTGTCTGAGTGGCATTCCTCTGGGAGGTTCTCTCTCTGCTGCCTACCCCGTCGCCATCTTGAAGTCCTCTTGTAAAATTTATTTAGTTATTTGTTTCTTTCTAGTGAATTGACCATTACATTTCTAAAGTTCTGAAATGGCCAACAGCCCATAGAAAGATACCCCTTTAGGCTCCTGCTTGAAACCACCAGCTTCAGAAAACTGCTGGCCTTGATTCAGGGCCGTGGCCAGCACATGTTTTATTTTTCATTTTGCGACAGGGTTTGACCACTTTGCCCAGACTGAGCTTCCTCCCGTCTCAGCCTCTCAGAGTGCTAAGATTATAGATGACACAAGGCCTTGAAATGTCGCCATTTACAGGTCGCGTTCTCAGGTCTAGCAACTCACTGCAAAGATCTAGAGTCAAAGAGTTTTCTAAAAGCTGGACCTGGTGTCACATACCCATAATCCCAGCACTCTGGGAGGCTGAGGCAGAAGGGTCTGTGCTCAAGCCAGTCTGGGCAGCTTAGTGATTTTGTGAGACCCTTTCTCTCAAAATGAAAATAAAATAAAAAAAAAAAGGTGGGGCTGTAGGATATAGATCAGTATGAAGGTCCTGGGTTCAGTCCCTGAAACTGAAAAAAAACATTTAATTGTTAAAGAAAAATTGTATCATTTAAAACTTCAGATTTATGTTCCTGATCCTCTTTGAGTTAATTTTATACAAAATGTAAGACTTCAGTTAAGGTTCTATGTGTCCTCCATGTGGCCCTCCATGGGGACATACCTGTGTTATATGGTAAAAATATTTTATAAAAGTTGGTTACTTAGGGGCTGGGGATATAGCTCAGTGGAATAAGCGCTTGCCTAGCAAGCGCAGGGTCCTGAGTTTGATCCCCAGTACCGCAAAAAAACAAAAACAAAAACAAAAAAGTTGGTTACTTAGCTATATTAGCTATATTATATATTGTATATGTGGGCGAAGACAATTCTTCACTCAATAAGGCCTAAGGAATATTATTAACTTTTACACTTTTTTTCAAAAATCAACTGGGCGTATTTGTGGGGGCCTAGTCTAGGTTCCTTCCTCTATTCCATTAGTTATGTCTCTGATGTCCCTCTCTCTCTTTTAGCACTCACAGTCTTGATTATTCCACCTATAGAAAGCCTCAAAATCAGGGAGACTTCTACCTCCTACTCTAGTCTTCTTATTCAAAATCATTTCAGCTTTCCATATACATTTTTAAATGGTGTTATCTAAATTTATAAAAAATCTTGGTAGAATTTTTTGATAGGGGTTACTTGAAACTTTTACATTCATTTGGAGAAAATTGACATCTTTGCTGTTTTGTATTTCCAATCCATGAACATGGAATACCTCTGTTTATTTCGGTCTCTCGTATTTTCTTCACTTTACACAGTCTGCAGCACACATGTCTGTGTCAGTCACTTTTCCACTGCTGGGGCAAAACATCTGACCTACAAAACTGAACGGAGGAAAGATTTAAAATAAATAAATAAAAATAAATAAATAAAGGAGGAAAGGTTTATTTTCACTCAGGGTTTTGGTTCGGCGTTGGCTGGCTCCGGCAGCGGCAGGTACAACAGGGGTAAATAGCTCATCTCACAGCAACTAGCAGGCGGAGGGAAGAGACCAGGAGGAAGGAGCCAGGGGCCAGCGGTGCCCTTCGCAGGCACAGCTCCAGTGACCTACTTACTCCCGCTGGGCCCACCTAACAGCCCTCAGCTCTGAAGTGATCTGTGGATTAATCCATTGGTGAAGTTAGGACTGGGGATATAGCTCAGTGGTACAAGCACCTGCATGGCAAACATAATGCTCTGAGTTTGACTCCCGGTACGGACAAAAGAAAAAAATTGATAAGTTATGAAGCTAGTACCCTCATCATCCGATCCTTTGTCGAGGCCACACCTGTGGAAATTGCTCCATGAAGATCAGCTCCTGACACGTGAGTCCTTTAGGGACCTTTGAGTTTATCAAAACCATAACAATGTCCTATTCCATATTTTGAATGTTTGTTAGCAGTATTGTATTTTTAATCTTGCTGTCCATGTGTTTGTTTCTAGTTTATAGAAATATAACTGCTTTTTAGCTATGCTGAACTTACATTGTTTAATCTCATTAAACTCACTTATTAGTTCCAGAAATTTCCTTTTATTCCCACAAATTCTCTGGGGTGTTCTATGCAGATAATTGTGTTATGGGTTAGTTTTGTTTCTTTTTTCCCCATGTCTCTGCCTTTCATCCCCCTTTTTTTTTCTATTTTCTTTTTTGGTACCAGGAGTCAAACTCAGGGCCTCGTGCTTGCCAGGCAGGCTCCACACTGCAGAGCTACGTCCCTGGCACTCTTTTTAATGCTTTATTGCAATGACTAAAACTACTAGCACCATATTGCATAAGAATGGTGGAGGTGAATATCCTTCCCTTCTTCCTGACCTTACAGAAAAAGCTTTAGTTTTTCACAAATAAGTGTAACATTAACTGTAAGTTAATAAGTAATACTAACTGTAGGTTAATATTAACTATGGGTTTTTTTGTTTTGTTTTGTTTTGTTTTGTTTTGGTCTTTTCTTAAGACAGGGTCTTGCTATGCAGTTCAGGCTGGCTTTGAGCTCACTTTGTATCCCAGGCTGGTCTTGAACTCTCAAGGACCTCCTGCCTCAGCCTTCTGAGTGCTGGAATTACAGGCGTGGACCACTGCGCCCAGCTTAACTGAGTTTTTTAAAAAAACTAGATATTCTTCCTCTACTACAGTTCAGATGTTGAATATTTACCAAAAGTTCATATTTTGAATGTCCATTTTTATCTCTAGGGTTGTGCTTATTTGGGAGATGGTGGACTCTTGGAGATTAGGCCTCTGGAGGTCATTAGATCGTTCCTGGTGTTCTCTTGAAGAAGATTGTAGGAGCTCTGTCTCTCTGTCTGTCTGTCTCTCTCTCTCTCTCTCACACACACACAAACCTGGTCTCACGAGGTGACTAGTTTTGCTCTGTCACACACTGCCCAGTATTGGTACTTGTATTCCTACCAGACACTCAAAGCCATGAAGCCATGGGATCACCTTCTCTTGTACTGAAACCTCCAGAACTGTGAGCTAAATGAACTTTTTATAAGTTAGTTGTCTCAGGTATTTTGTTATAGTGACAGCAAGCTGATGAATTCACCCTGTAATGGGAGTTTGTTTTTTTAAAACATGAATCCATGAGTGTGTGCTGCATTTTGTCAAATGGGCTGTGTTGGTTAATCTTGATTATCAACTTGGCTGGATTAAATGTTCCTGAAGAGGTGATTGGATGGTGCAGGCTCACCGACTGAAGAGTGCATGGCTCTCAGAAATGGCACCAAAATGGGGAAAGTAGACCATGAGCTGTGGCCTTGGGAACCATGCCTGAGCCCCGGCCCCTCCCCCTATAGCTCTTCCCAATCTTCCAAGAATGAGTTGAACATTCTTCCTCGGTCACACCCTTTGCCATGATGCTTCTGCCTTCTGTGAGCCACACCATGGATGGTGAGCCTTTTCTCTTTTAGCTTTATGGTCAGGTACTCTGTCTCAGCAACAGAAAAGCTGGCTAATGCCATGCCTTTTCCGAATTTGTTTATGTGATTTTTCTTCTTTACTCTTTCAGTACAGTGGATGTCATTGGTTTTTGAATAATGAACCAGCTTTGTATCCCTAGAATAACATGTGCTTAGTTTTGATGTGTATTTTTATACTGCTTAATCTATTTTGTAATATTTCATTGAGGAGCTTTGTGACTGTATAAATGAAGATTCTGGTCTATAGTGTTCTTTTTTGCAGTGTCTTTGTCTGGTTTTAACACTAGCTTTATAAAATGAATTGGGAAGTGTTCCTTTTTTTATTGTCTCAGAAAGAGTTTAGAGCTGGTTTCATTCTTTAAATGTTTAGTAGAAATATTCAGTGAAACAGTTTGGACCTAGAGATCTCTTCTGTGGGGAGAGAGTTTTAAAATTACAAACTCGATTTCCCTTTTAGTGACAAGGTTATTCAAATGATCTATTTCCTACTGAGTAAGTTGTGATACTTTGTGTTTTTCATGAATTGGTCCATTTCATCTAAATTCTCAAATTTATGTGTGTAGAATTATTTGTAGTTTTTCCTTATCGTCTTTATGTTGCCTGCAGGGTCTGTAGTGATTTCCTATAGTCCCCCTCTGCACTGATAATTTGTCTGTTCTTCCGTATTCACTCTGTAATCTTGCTAAAGGGTTATCAATTTCATTGATCTTTTCAAAGAACCAGTTGTTTGGTTAATTTATTTTTCTATTATTTTTTTCTGTGCTCAGTTTTATTGATCTCTGTTTTTTATTATTTCCCTCTTCTTGCTCTGGATGTATTTTGCTCTTCTTTTACCAAGTTTTCAAAGTGATCACTTAGATCAATTTGGAACTCTTTAAAACAACATATCTATTTAATGCTATATTTCCTCCTCAGCATTGTTTTGAATGTGTCCCATAAATTTTAATGCAGTATATTTTCATTTTTATTCAGTTCAGGCTATTGTTCAGTTTCCCTTTAGACTTCCTTCTGGACTCACATATTAGAAATATGGGTATTTAGGGCTGGAGATTCGGCTCAGTGGCACAGTGCCTGCCTGACAAGCATGAGGTCGTGAGTTTAATTTCTGGTACCAAAAAAAAAAAAGTATGGGTTTTATTTTCAATTCTTTAGAGATTTTTCTGATACCTTTCTGTTATTGGTTTCTACTTTGACTCCATTATAGTCAGATAACAGCACACTTTGCAGGGTTTTAATCCTTTAAAATTTACTGAGATTCATTTCGTAGCCCAAGATATGGTATATTTTTACATATATTCTTTGGTATATGAATAGAATTGTCTTCTGCTAGTAATGGAGTGTTTTATAAATGTTTATTAGACCTTCATAGTTCTTGGGTTTTTTTTAGTTCTGAGCATTTGCAGATTTTCTGTCTAGTTAGTTGGTCAAACAATTGTTGAGGAAGATGTTGAAGTCTCCAATTATAACTGGATTTTGTATTGTACATATTTTGCATTCTATTGCTTGGTGCATACACATTTAAGATTTCTGTCTTCTTGGTGGATTAATCTTTCTTATCATTATATAGTGATCCTCTCTGTAACTGGAAATTTTCTTTGCCTTAAAGTCTGCTTTTCTGTTAATAATACAACCACAACTGCTTTCTTTTGATTAATGTTTGATGATATATTCTTTTCTAGTCTTTTACTTTCAACCTGCCTACATATTTTATTTTGTTTTGTTCTGCTCTGTTTTGTCTTTTTGAGACAGGGTATCACTATGTAATTCAGGCTGGCCTGGGGCTCATTTTGTAGCCCAGGCTGGTCTCAAACTCGCAATGATCCTCCTGCCTCAGCCTCTTGAGTGCTGAGATTATGGACGTGCACCACCCCGCCCAGCTTAACACATGTTCTGCCTTCACTATGATCATCTTTCTGCTTCCAGTGCTGGATCTATTTTCATCCTCCTGTGACTTTTTTTTTTTTTTTTTTTTTTTTGTACTGGGAATTGCGCTCAGAACTTTGTGCGTGACAGACGAGTGATTGTGCTACTGGGCTATATCCCCGATCCCACATTCATCTCTCTCTTTTTTTAGGAGGGGTGGGTACCAGGAATTGAACTGGCAACCTCACTCTTCCCAGGCAGATGCTGTGCCGCTGAGCTAAATCCCCAGCCCTAACCTGCCTATGTTGTTATATTTGTTTTGATGTATGTTATTGCTTTAGAATGTATCACCTTATAAAGCCGTTTTAGTGATTAATCTAGGTATCGCATTATAACTCATCACAGTCTATTGGTGTCCTCCGTTTGCCAGTTCAAGAGAAATATATAGAAAAAATGATCTCTCTTTGCATCCTTTACCCTCTGCTACTTATAATACAAGGTCTAACTATTTCCCTCCCATACACCCAGAACCACACCAACAAAATTATCACTTAGAGACAAAAGTGGGTGAGCAGAATAGTCTTTCTGTTCTTTGGTTTTTTAAACTATGTTTGATAACTGAAATAAAAATAACATTTGTGACTTCGTGTAGCCTTAACTATCTCCCAAATAGCATTACTTTAGGGGTTCAACCTTCAGCATGTAAATGTTGGGGAGGCATAAATCAGACCACAGCACTGCTTAAAACTCTTTGATCTTGCTAGGTTGCCCTTTTTCTGGTCTTCTAGAGGGAGCAGACCCTTGGTGGGGCTGTTCTGACTGCTTCTGTTGATGTCTCCAGGTTGCAGAGTTCTTGGGCTCGGTTTTTGGGAGTCAAAGAGAAAAACCAAGAAACTCATCACACAATTGTTCCTCAGGTCCCACAGATGTTCTGCCTTGTTTTCTCTGCCTTATAGTCTTGTGCTTGTTTTATATGTAATATTAGGAATTAAAATTTTACTTAGTGAAAGGATAGGGAAAACTACATCTATAGGAAAAACTAAAATATTTTTCTTTTCGGAAAAGGAAAGGAAAATGTTGGAGGCTTATATATTTGTCTGTGTACACAAGCCAATCATGGGCCTGCCCCTGGGCATTGCCTCCCGAGATCTGGTCATCGGCAAACATTCATTGGCTTGTAAGCATTAGCTGACATACATAACACAGAGACGCTGTATTTCTTTTCTAAATTTTATTTTAAAGAGAAAAAAAGTAAAACAAAATTTCAAAACAAGATAAGAGAATAACAATAATTAATAATTGCATATTGTTATCTTTAATTACTCAGACAGTACAAGATATAAGCATTTAAATGTCCAAACAACAGCACAAACCTTTCTTTTTAATGAACTAAGAGAAATTAGTAGTATAATGATCTTTTTTTTTTTTTAATTTTATTTTAAAGACAAAAGAATGGAGACATATGAACCAGAAAAGCCATAAACAATACAGAAAATACAAAGTTATACAGAATATAGTAGGGAATTAGAACTGGATGTTGTATTACATAGTTATCTTCACATTAGTTAACACAAAAACATTAAAGGAAATATCAAATTATAGATAAGATAGTA